>JACEEZ010003994.1:328220-345720 GCA_016584305.1 Chionoecetes opilio | reverse complement strand
CATTAACACTTTTGATATTTTTGAAACTTGAGGAAAAAGGAGCAATCTTTAGTATACTATAAACGGGTATATCATAACATTTAGTATATAGTATTTAGTTTTTAGTATATTATAACGGGTTTAGTATATTCATAACGGGGACGAGAAGAGATGTAAGGAGGGACAGAGGTTAAAATACGCAGCCCGCTTTGTGAGGCCAAACTGGGGGCGGGGCTGGGCGGGGAGGGGGATTGTAATTGAACAGCCGCGGGGGATGACAGTGAGGTGGGGAGGGGGGCTAGGCGTGGATGCAAGTGCAAAGTGAAGCTCTAGTAAAACGGAAACTAGAGAGAAAAACTTACATCAGTTAGTATCCAAATATCTTTTAATCAGGTATTAGATGTGTCAGTCCAGACCAGTGATGTGTACCTGTACCGAACCCGTACCGTATCCAAATCCCCACGCCTCAGGGACAGGTGAGTTAAGGTAAAGAAAAAAAATCTTACCGACAAGGCAGTCTCCGTAACAGGCAACCTTACCCCTGTTACCTTACCTCATGACAGTCAACCTTACAACATTACCTTACCCCAGTTATCTGTTACCTTACCTCATGACAGTCAACCTTACCCCAGTTATCTGTTATCTTACCTCATGACAGTCAACCTTGCCCCAGTTACCTTACCCCATGACAGTCAACCTTACCCCAGTTACCTTACCCCATGACAGTCAACCTTGCCCCAGTTACCTTACCCCATGACAGTCAACCTTACCCCAGTTACCTTACCCCATGACAGTCAACCTTACCCCATGACAGTCAACCTTACCCTATTACCTTACTCCATGACAGTCAACCTTACCCCATGACAGTCAATGACACTCACCGCCAATCGATGACTGGCAGTGAGGCGTGACAACGAGACACACACCTGCTGTTTTCTTGCCCTGTAAAGCTGCTTTCTGATTCATTCTCGTATGTACGGAGACAAGAAATGAACGTAAGTGATTGACAAAAAATTTCTCATCGTAAACGTCACAGTGATACAATGAATTCTCGGGTCATTTTCCATTGTTTCATGAAAATGCTTTACTAATATTTCATAGCCTTAGTGAGCAAAACTGCAAATATTAACGCAAACTAATCACCTAATTACAGATGAATTGCACAGATACGTCAAATCAAATGAGGAGAAATTGCATGTAAACCTGACGCTATTTCCCCCCGGCCCACCACTGCTTGGGTGACCTTGACGCAGGCACGATAACTAGGACAATGAATGGGCGGATTCCTGACAGTTTCACATCACTGATCAGAACGGCACTTGGAATGAGTTATTTAAGTGGACATTACTGCTATATTTATGTTTCAAACGTTTTAATATTAGTGTTAAGATGATAATGGAAAACAGCAAGTGACATTAGTGGCTAATCTTAAAAAAAAAAAGGAGTGATAAATGAAAAAGACGATAAAGAAGGATGAGTTTTGCACAAAAATAAAAAAAGATCAGCACAAGAAAAAAATACACAAAAAAGCAAAGCGGAGTATGGTCCTTCTTGGTCAAGGGAGAAAAGTCAGCACGGCGACTGTTTGATGCTGAAACAGATAAACATGAACCAAGACGCTGAGACAGAGAGGAGCTGCGATGAAGGTGTGTTGAGCAAAGCGGTGCTAGGCAGGACGGGGCGGGTTTGGACGGGTTTTGAGCGGATTTGGGTGGGTTCGGGCGGGTTTTGATGGGATTTGGGCGGGATTTTGGGTGGGTTTTGGCGGGGCACGGGGCGGACAACACTAACTGACCGTGAAAAGTTGAACCTTGTGGATGTGCGGGCGTGTAGCGGCGAGCGGGGCGACGTGGACACCGGTGATTTGTCGTCCTCCTCGCTGCCTCGCTCCTCGTCGTCCTCACTGATGGACGGCAGCAGGTTCTTCCCCGAGCCGATCTCCATGTCCTGCTGCTGTACAGAGGGGGGGGAGGGGGAGGCACTCATTAGTATACCGGGAGGCTGTATCGACCACAAAGCCAGAAAAGAGGAAGATAAGGATTATATTTGATTTGAATTGATAATCTTACAGGAGGAAATGCGATTGGAAGAAAAAGGAGAGGGAGAAAGATGGAGTGAGAGAAAGACGTGAGGATGAGAGGAGTGAGTGAGGGAAAGGAGTGGGAGAAGGAATAGGTGCATGGGAGTGCGGGGAGAGCCAATAGCAAGACCCGAACGAGGAACAATCCGAAGAAAACAAAGAGTGGGAACTAAGTAGGGGAGAGCGGGGCAGGTTGCATCGAGGGTAGGTTGCATCATTGCCTCTAACTCGCATGTTATCACACGTACATCGTCTTAATACTACTACTACTACTACTTCTACTACTACTACAACTACTACTATTACTACAACTACAACAATAATAATAATAAAAAAAGTTAATGCGAGTTAGAGGCAATGATGCAACCTGCCCCGCTCTCCCCTATATTATATAAACTCTTAAGTCTTTATCGGTTGAATAACTTGTCCTTTTGTTAATTTCGTGGAAAAAATGCTTCAACCCTTTTACGCCCAGATGTTTCCTTTGCATGATCGTGTTAGCCATAAAATTACAGATACTAAAAAGATCATATCTATAGAATATTAGTTACGTTCATTAAAATAGTCTAATAGTACATTGGAAAATACATTCTGGGCCTCAAGGGGTTAATGCAAATAATGATGTTATTAAAACGAGGAGAAACAAAAAGATGTGTGTTTCGAGGGGAGGGTTTAGCTGTAGCAAAGACCCTCTACAACTATTACCTCTACCTTTGTTCTACCTGTTTCTACCTTCTAACTACTACCTGTACCTTTGTTGTAGAGGGTCTTTGGCTTTAGTGTGTCTCTTACCTCACTATCGTAACCCTCGCGTAAATTGTAGGTCAGGTCGTGCTTGATGTCGTTGGCGAACTCCACCTGATACTCGAGGTACATCTTGAGCACGTCCATGAGTCCCGGGATGAAGATGGACTTGAGGTCGCAGTAGGTGAGCGCCTTCACGTCGCACGAAGACTTCACCACCGTGTCGCCGCCGCTCCTCAGGTGCTCGTC
The DNA here is from genome assembly GCA_016584305.1 of Chionoecetes opilio. Lineage (NCBI taxonomy): Eukaryota > Metazoa > Arthropoda > Malacostraca > Decapoda > Majidae > Chionoecetes > Chionoecetes opilio. The sequence continues at coordinate 342,668 of JACEEZ010003994.1, read as the reverse complement.
CGTGTCGCTGCCCACCAGGTCTCCCTTACCTGCAACACACACACACACACACACATACAGATAGATAGATAGATTACCTGATCCCTTACCTGCGACACACATACACACACACACACACATACAGATAGATAGATAGATTACCTGATCCCTTACCTGCGACACACATACACACACACACACACACACACACACACACACACACACACACACACACACACATACAGATAGATAAATAGATAGATATATTGACCACACACAAATATAAATAGATAGATAGATAGATAGCTAAATATATTGACCACACACACACACACATAAATAGATAGATAGATCGATAGATATATTGACCACACACACGCACACACACATATAGAATTAGATAGATATAGTATAGATAGATATATTGACCACACACACATATATAGATAGATAGATATAGATAAATAGATATATTGACCACACACATCCGTCTCCCTTACCTGCGACACACACATAATAACATAAGAACATAAGGAAGCTACAAGAGGCCGCGAGACCTACACGTGGTAGTTCTTGTTACTTAACACTGCCTACATTCATCTTTCATCCCCATCTATTAAATTATCTAGCCTCCTTTTAAAGCTCCCTAAAACACACGCACACACACACAGTTATAAATAGATAGATAGATAGATAGATAGATAGATATATTGACCACACACATCTGCCTTACCTCAATGCTTCACGACACTCACACAGTCATCAATAAAGACAGACAAGTAATTTTGTAATCCAGAAAACAGTCAAATTATTGATTGACGTTATATACTGCTTCATCTTTAACACAAAAAGTTGTTTCTCATTAAAATATCTTGAGTCCGGTGTTAACAATCAACATATGTATGTACATGATGTATGGCTGTAAGATAATGCACGGAATTGACAATATTTGGATTATTTGGCTCTAAAACTGATAACCAAACGATGAGAAATGGAGTCAAGACAGATGAGAGCAAGACAGAATAATGAAATAACATAACTTACATGTATGAAGAGGACACACAAACAAGACATAAAGAAAAGAGGAGTCGTAGAAGAAGCATTTCCCGTGCAGCGAACTATTACTAACAGCTGATGATTAGGATTAGATTAGGTTAGCCTAGGTTAGGTTAGGTTCATTTTGTAAGTGATAAGGCAACATCAGCTAGGCTATGTTAGGTTAGGTTAGATTAGGTTATGCTAGGTTCATTTTTTTGGGTGATAAGGCAACGTCAGCTAGGTTAGGTTAGATTAAGTTAGGTTCATTTTTTTGGGTGATACGGCAACATGGGGAAGTTTACCTAAGATGGCCACCACCATATCGTCCATGACCACCTCCATGGAGCCGTTGCAAAGGTAGAAGATGTAGTGCATCACGTCTCCGCGGTGAACCAGGTACTCGCCAGGGGCGCAGAAGTTGTTCCTGATGTGGAGGCTGAGGAGCTTGAGGCAGCCCTGCGACGCGGTCTCGAAGATGGGCAGCGACAGGATCTCCCGGTGGATGTGCAGCGAGATGTCTCCACGAAGCTCCTCCGGGAACTCTTTGAGGGTCTGGAGATATAAGGATAAGGTCAGGAAAGGAAGAAAGAACATAGAACCATAAGAAAGAACATGAGAAAATAAGGAAGCTACAAGAGGCCGTGAGACCTACACGTGGTAGTTCCTGTAAAAGGGAATATGTGTGGGTGTTATGAGCGTGTTTAAGTCCACATAACCATACTATAATACAGTAATAGTGAACTGAATGCTTAAATGGTTACACAATAAGCATGAACGCACGAGCGCGCCACACACACACACACACACACACACACACACACACACACACTCACGCACACGCACACGCACACGCACACGCACACACACACACACACACACACACACACACACACAGTCACAAACACACACTTTTTAATTTACTTGATTCATTCTTATTCATCGCTATTAAACAAACTACATGTAAAGTCGAATAGATCCATCTTGATATACTATGCTATGCAGTATACGTACAGTTCCGGCCTTTACCCTAGGGTTAGAAAGACTGGAATAAGCCTTGAGTGTGAAAAAAAATATAAAAAAGTGATAAACCTTCAACATTACTTTTATTCAATCATTAAACCCCCGACAAAACAAACAACAAAACAAAACAAAAAACCCAAGAGAAAACGTGCAATACAAGATGACAGAATAGTGACCAACATGTCTGCCAACTCTCTTGCTGTTTCTATTTTTCCACCTTCCTACGACTTAAATTTTTTCCAGAGAGAAGTATCAAGACACCTCATGAACTAAATTGGCCCACCCCCCTTTTTTTTTATTATCTTACTGTCTTATTTATGGGGACTGGCAGCTGGCGGACTTTTTGTTGCTTTTTTTTGCCCTTGGCCAGTCCTTTTTTTGATGCTAGAAAAAAAAATGTATGCCAGCTCTAATGGTATTCTGTGAAGCTGCTTGATATGAAAAACTTCCCGTGACAGATGAGCTCACGCCAACACATCAACGTCAACACATCAACGCCTCACATCAACGCCTCACATCAACGTCTCACATCAACGCCAACACATCAACGCCTCACATCAACGCCAACACATCAACGCCAACACATCAACGCCTCACATCAACGCCAACACATCAACGCCTCACATCAACGCCTCACATCAACACCAACACATCAACGCCAACACATCAACGCCAACACATCAACGCCTCACATCAACGCCAACACATCAACGCCTCACATCAACGCCAACACATCAGCGCCTCATATCAACACCTCACATCAACGCCTCACATCAACGCCAACACATCAACGCCAACACATCAACGCCTCACATCAACGCCAACACATCAACGCCAACACATCAACGCCTCACATCAAACGCCAACACATCAACGCCCACATCAACGCCTCACCTCGTTGATGTCGATGCCTGATTGAGGCTCCACATGGTCTGGAAGTAGTCCTGCATCCTCTGTCGCAGCTCCTTCGGGATCTGGTTGATGGCGAGAAAGTCCTTCAGGTCTCGCCATTTGGTCTGGTAGAGGGAGCGCCGCAGGTACATCCGCTGAATGATGGAGGTCACGTTGCCGAAGACCGTGGCGTGCATGAGGGCTGCGGGAAGGGCGTGGATGAGGCGACGGTGGGATAGAAGGAATAAAAGGAGACACAAAGCTAAAGTAAGGAATTAGGAAAACACGATTGGTAAAGAAGAATGATATAGATGAGGCGATGGTGGAATAGAAGGAGACACAAAGTTCAAGTAAAGGGAATTAAAGGAAAACATAATTGGTACGGAAGAAGGGTGTAGATGAGGCGACGTAAAGAATATAATAAGACACACAATTAAAGTATAGGGAGTTAATGAAAGACGCGATTGGTAAAAAACAGATCAGATGAAAAAATGATGCTCTGGAAAGTGATAGTGTTAATGTAATTTTTCGATATTTTACAGCAAACGAGAGTAGAATGAGACAGGAAATTACAGTATAGGGAATTAAAGTAAGATACAATTGGTAAGAAAGAAATCAGATGAAAAAGAAAATGCTCTGGAAAGCGATACTGTTGAGGTATTTTTTGCCATTTTATAGAAGACGTGAGTATTTTTTGTCACTTATAGAATGAGACAGGAAATCAAAGTAGGAAATTGAAGGAAAACACGATTGGATAAGGAAGAGATCAGATGAAAAAAAAGTTCTGGAAAGTGATAATGTTGTATTTTTCGTCATTTTATAGAAGAAGATAGTTGGTACGAGTATAATGGGACAGGTAATCAAAGTAGACAATCAAAGAAAAACACGCTTGGTAAGAAAGAGATCAGATGAACAAAAAGATGGTTTGGAAAGTGATGATGTTGATGTATAGTCCGACATTGTATACAAGACATGAGTATTCTTGCCACACTTCAACCCATGACGCTGCCAACGCTAACACAACACGTTTAAACAAATCCAGGACAGAGCCAGCATTAAGGGAAAGGGATAGTTATAGGCATGATAGGTATAGGGGGTGGCACATTATATTAAACCCTTCATACCCAGATCTTTCCTTTGCTATAAAAAATCGTCTGTTGTTAGCCATAAAATTACGAAAAGTAACTGAATATACCAAATTAGTTACTGGTCAAGGCTATTAAACAGGTAATACCTATAAAATATTGTTTATATTCACAAAAAAATCGTCTAATGGCAGCCAAATTACAATGGAAATTACGTTATGGGTCTCAAAGGGTTAACAGCGGCGCCACTCACCTCCTATCAGCATGGTGACGATACTGAAGATCTTCTCGTGGTTGGTATTGGCGGAGACGTTGCCGAACCCGACGGAGGTGAGCGAGGAGCAGGTGAAGTAGAGGGCCGTGAGGTACTTCTGCACGATGGTCACGTTGTTCACACCTGTCTCCAGCCGGTGTGCCAGGTCGAAGATCCAGCCTGGGGGAGGAACAGGTGTAAGAACAGGTGTAGAGACGGTGATAGTCTGTGCAACTGTACTATCATGTTGACAGATGTAGAGACAGGTGTAGGGACGGTGATAATCTGTGCAACTCTATGTATACTATTATGTTGACAGGTGTAGGAACATGTGCAGGGAAAGTGATAGTCTCTGCAACTCTATTATTATGTTGACAGGTGTAGGAACAGGTGAAAATGAAAATGTTTTAGTATCCCAGGTGAAATAACTAAGGGAAGAGTTGACAAGTTTGTTAACTAAGGAGACGAAGTTGAAGAGGACCTATGGAGCGATACTAAGCGACAAAGGTAAGAATAATAATAATAATAATAATAATAAGGTGATAGTCCAACTAGTATACTATTATGTTGCTTCTTTATAAAGGCTACACTTACACGTTGTTCTTAGCATTGTTATTACTATCATTAATGTCAATATTACTACTACTACTACTACTACTACTACTACTACTACTACTACTACTACTACTACTACTACTACTACTACTACTACTACCAAAGACACTCTACAACAAGATACCTCACTCGGGATCCCCCTAATGCAATTTCTGTTATCGTCGACGGTGGCGCCGCCGTGCGGCAGGTGTTGTACCAGTCTGCTGGCCCATTCACTTGCTGCATATGACCAAAGAATATTCACTTAAACTCTTCGCCATTTAAAACTTTGCGAGTCAACTATTAACATGAAACATATCAATAGAAGCGCAATTTTATTAGCTTTCCATTGATATATTTCGTTTTCTGATAAATGAATTACCACTATGCATAAATTAGCGTTAACTAAATAAATAACATCATCAATCGGGAAAATTACCCGATTGATGATTTTATTTATTTAGTTAACGCTAATTTATGCATAGTGATAATTCATTTATCAAAAAACGAAATATATCAATGGAAAGCTAATATAATTGCGCTTCTATTGATATGTTTCATGTTAAAAGTTGACTCGCAAAGTTTTAAATGGCGAAGAGTTTAAGTGAATATTAAGTTCATGCTTCAGTCTCGTAATGGGATTTCATTAGCGTGTTTTACTGTTTTTTATTTGATAATATTATAGAACAAACATTTACGAAGATAACAGTATATCATATATACTGATAAACCATAGTCTATATGATAGTCATATGCAGCAAGTGAATGGGCCAGCAGACTGGTTAACCCCTGCCGCATGGCGGCGGTCGATCTCACGCGCACCACAGGGCACCCCGGAGTGAGGTATCTTGTTGTAGTGTCTTTGCTACTACTACTACTACGTATACCACCGCTACCGCTTCTATTTCCACATGAAAGAGATATCTATGAAGGTCAGTGAAGGTAATACAAAGAAAAAAAATGTTTCAAATAAAAAAATGTCCTTGGTGAGCAACACTCCGTTAACACCGCCTCGAGGCCTAGACCATACATACTACAGCGAGAGGGTTTAACTGAGTGGGTGTCCTGCAGTGTAAGGTTGTGCCCCAGGATAGTGTTGGGGAAATGTGTAAATGTAGGCAGCTTAACATAAGGCGATTGTTTCTGATTATTTTCAGCTTTGATCCTGCACTTTATTATTCATTGCTGCTAGCTTTATTTCTTCCTTGGACGCAATATAATTCCTGCGTGAAAAAGCGTGAAAAAGGCAAGTAGTACGTACGAGTATTATATTTATTATTATCATTGCCATTATATTAATCATTCTTATCTATATACACGTGCCAGTAGTGTACATAGTCGTTGCTGCTGCTTTTACTGTTACTGTTGTTGTTGTTGTTGTTTTTGTTGTTGTTGTTGTTGTTGTTATGTGTACTGACTGAAGCGCCACCAGCATATAATCCTTTGATATGCTCCACTAACATTCCTTTCCTTTCTATTCCCAAAATCATATACTTTTCAGAGCACTTCCATCTCACCGCTACCTTCTCCTATACTTCACTCAACCCTCCTCCCCTCCTCTTTCCATCGCCTTACTCAAGGGAGACAGTAACCATCTGCATTTGTCAGTGAAAAATCCCCGGGAACGAGCGGAGATCAGACACGGGATTACAGAATGGCATGGCACGAGTGTGTGTGTGTGGTGTGTGTGTGTGTGTGTGTGTGTGTGTGGTGTGTGTTTTGTGTGTGTGTGGTGTGTGTGTGTGTGTTTTGTGTGTGTGTGTGTGTGTGTGTGTGTGGTGTGTGTGGTGCGTGCGTGCGTGCGTGCGTGCGTGTGCGTGCGTGCGTGCGTGCGTGCGTGCGTGCGTGCGTGCGTGCGTGCGTGCGTTTCGTGCGTGCGTGCGTGTGTGTGGTGTGTGTGTGTGTGTGGGGTGTGTGTGTGTGTGTGTGTGTGTGTGTGTGTGTGTGTGTGTGTGTGTGTGGTGTGTGTGTGTGGGGTGTGTGTGTGTGTCTGTTTGTGTGATGACGCATACATGCTCGACTTTAAAGTAGTCCTTCTACTCTATAAAACACACACACACACACAGACACACACACACACACACACACACACACACACACACACACACACACACACACACACACACACACACACACACACACACACACACACACACACACATACACACACGCACACAATCCCGCAGTGTGTGTGTGTGTGTGTACATATATGACTGCATATCCTTGAATTTCCCCAATACTTTCAATGAACAAACTCCTGGCTTTACACATCGATAAATCACAACTCGGTAAGTGGTTTTCCAGCTTCCATCTCGCCTCCCCGTTGGTGCTCCCGTCGCTGTGTGTTGCGAGGCAGATTGGAGCAGCCAACCACGAAACTGTGCGGGAATGTACGTGTCTGCGGGGGGAGAGAGGCGGTGCAGAGTGGGATTTGTGCCGCACCGCATCTTGTATCACCGAATATCAGAGTTCCTTGCACGCAGACCACCAGTAATCAAATCCCTCGACGGATGTAAAGACCAACGTTATATCGGAAAACACTTTGTGGCGTGAGAGATGGCGGCAGACACACTCGAGCAGGGCGGGCTGATGCACTCCTGGCTGTGGCTTTAGTGCAGTATTTCCATTTAGAACATAAGAACATAAGAAAATAAGGAAGTGACAAGAGACCGAGAGACCTGTACGTAGTAGTTCCTGTTACTTAACATTACCTACATCCACCTTTCATCCCCATCCATGAATTTGTCTAGCTTCCTTTTAAAACTCCCTCTAGATACACTAACCCCTTCACTGCTGATATCAAATTAATAGGCCTACCCCCCCGTGCAGCAGGTTTAATTAAAATAAAAATTTATCACTTTATCATATTTAAAGTGCCTAAATGAATAGGATGCTCATTCCATACCAGAAAATCTATGTTTCGTTTTGGTGGAGGCTACCAGCTAAGTGAAGAGTTGCGTCAGAGTGCCGCAACAGGGCCGTGACCGTGCTGCCAGACGCACAATGAAACCACTTACTACTCAACATAATACAGCCTATTTTGGTACATATATGCTTCATTCATTCATGCATTCATTCATTCATGCTTCTGTTTTATATCCATCAAGAATATGTTGAATATCTTGACTTTTTAGCCTCGCCATTGAAGTAGAGGGCAGCGTCAACACGTCGTACTGTACCGCTTGAACTTATTAGTCACATTAATTCACTCAAACAGAAAAAAAGTTTATATTATATCGCAACACTTGACACTGTTGCCATACAGGCCTATCACAGCGAATATTTACCCACAATATCATTGAGCGCGGAGTTTAAATAAAGAAACCCTATATGTACCAGCCGCAGTGAACCCTTAGATAGCTGAGAGACCGTATTTGTACCAGCCGCAGTGAAGGGGCTAACTAATACCTCCGTAAAATAATACATTGTAGCCTGATAACGATAACTTGTTTGGTGTTACTGGTGAGATAATGGATTTACGTATGCGCGCCATCCTCATGCCTTTGACAAGTACGTAAGTATGGCATGATGGTAGTTTCATCCCCATATATTTCGGTTCTCTGTTTTCGTAGTTACGTATAATTTATTCTGCTTCTAAATTGCCATACACTTCGTAAAAAATCCACACTTTCAAAGCAAATTTCAACTCTACCGGCACAAATTTCGATCACCAATATCGCTACAACTAAAACTACGATAATATCTATGTAAATGTACTTCCTAATTCCGGTAGTGTACATGATGGGAAGGCAATCGGAGACCAGACACATTCATGATGGGAGAAAGCAGATGTTACTAGATTGAGAAAAAATATATATTATGCTCATTGTCATTCCATCGACCGTCAAAATGTTCTTATAAAATAGTAAAAAACAACAACTGAACAACTATTCCGCCTTATGAAGCCAACACGAATTTCTGTGGACTCTTCGTTCTGCCCCATCTCCTTTAATTAAGTCTTGTTTCAACTTCTCCTGGAGGAAAATTTCTTTATCGCTGAAACATTACTTCGTCAAACAGGGTGCGAACAAATTTCCATGCCATTGAAATCAGTCTTTGTTTATCTGTCCGTCGGAGAGTCTCACACAAGGCAACGCACCAATAATAGTAATGTCTTTCTTCTCTTTGTTTACAAGCTCCCTGTTACTTCACAACCCGTCCTTTCATGTCATTAATGTAATGTTCTCATCAAAGCTCTAAAGACAAAAGGCTGAGAAGAGAGGAACAGCGCCACGATGGTTTTTAGAGTTGCGCGCACAGCCTTTGTCATGCTCACATAAGTGCTCAACGTATTGCACGTGTCAAGGCCAAAACATCCAATAGTGCTCACAGTTTTTCCTATACTTAATATTGTGCGAAGAAAATCTGCTCCACAAATGAAAACATATTACTGTTATGTATACATCCATAGGTTGATTTTGCAACACACACACACACACACACACACACACACACACACACACGATGGCACCACCACGATGGTCAAGTTGATAGCATGCTGGCCTACCATTCAGTGGCAGTCGGTTCGAATCCTCACTGCTCCAGGGGATTTTTCACTGACAAATTCGGGCGGTTACTGTCCCCCTTGAGCAAGGGTGTGGGGGGGGGGGGTTGTATGAGTTCCCAGCATTACCCAAAGATCGGTAATAATGAACTCCAAGCTCGCACCGGGAGGGTGTAACTGGCGGTCGCGAGTCCGACTCGCGTGGACAAGAACATGGGTGAATGACACACACACACACACACACACACACACACACACACACACACACACACACACACACACACACACACATACACACACACACACACACACACCACACACACACACACACACACACACACTCTCTCTCTCTCTTTTTCCCGGAAGTTCCTGTTATTGACTCACCGATCCTTGGCTCTCCCTCCGTCCACAGCTTCACGTGCGGCTCGGCGATGGCGTACCAGACGCAGGCCAGCCAGTGGGCCACCAGGGTGAAGGAGAGCATCAGGAGGGTCAGGATGAGGGCCGAAGTACTGGTAGTAGCGGTCCATCTTCTGCAGGAGGCGCGCTAACCGAAGCAACCTTGTTAACTTCAGTAAGTGGATGTTGGTGGCCTGCGGGAGGAGGATGGAGTGAGTTTATGAAGAGATGATTAGAGGAAGACGTATTTAAAGGGAGTGTTTTTAGGTTTTTATGTGGCAGGTTCTTATTCCCCGTTGGTTGTAGTGTTTCAAAAAATGTTCGCTTCCACGCGCTATTGTTCGCTTTTTCGCTGCCAGTGCGACCGCGACCTTAGACAGAACGCGTTGTGGAAAAGAGAGAATACATAAAATTATTATATACTCAACTCACTCAATTGGACTTAAGGCAACTGCGTACATATAGTTGACACAAGTTTAATCAACCCTGGTATATAAAAACACACTACAGTAGATTATATATTCTTTGTCAGTGAGCTTACGACGAAGCCACTGAGTACAAAAAACACGAAGTACAAAGACTGAGTGATACTGACAGACTAAAACTCAGTACACAAACCATAAAAAAAAGATAAAAAAAGAAGCCTCGATGATGAAAGGCAAGCGTCCGGGAAAAGCCGTTGAGGTGGAAGAAACAGTGAAGTGAAAAACGTTCTTACATATCATTATCCTCTATAGATAAAAAAAATATACATATACATAACGTTGCTAGAGTTTGTAATAATATAAATCAACCTACGCAGTTAATCCTCCCCCTCTCTCTCCCCACCCCCCCCATCACTCACCCTACCCCATCCCATCACCCCATCTGTACCTTTACCTCACCCCTCCCCTTTCCTCCATTTCCCTGATGATTCCTTCCCCTCAAGCGTCAAGACAAAGCCCACACGACGCCGCCCATACGCCCTGCAAGCCCTAAGCCCGCTCACGCCCCCACAAGCCCTAAGCCCGCTCACGCCCCTACAAGCCCCAAGCCCGCCCACACCCCTACAAGCCCTAAGCCCGCCCACGCCCCTACAAGCCCTAAGCCCGCCCACGCCCCTACAAGCCCTAAGCCCGCTCACGCCCCTACAAGCCCTAAGCCCGCTCACGCCCCTACAAGCCCTAAGCCCGCTCACGTCCCTACAAACCCTAAGCCCGCTCACGCCCCTACAAGCCCTAAGCCCTCCCACGCCCCTACAAACCCTAAGCCCGCCCACGCCCCTACAAGCCCTAAGCCCGCCCACGTCTTTACAAGCCCAAACCCCCCCACGCCCCTACAAGCCCTAAGCCCGCCCACTCACCCATGCCCCTACACACAACACATCAAGTCCTGCACTGAGGTGGTGTCCATGGTTCCTTGCTGCCTTACAGAGAGAGTGATAAGGAGAGAGGAGCTACCCGAAACTCTCTAACGCCATGGCAGTGAATACATAACTTACATTGTTCTCTCTCTCTCTCTCTCTCTCTCTCTCTCTCTCTCTCTCTCTCTCTCTCTCTCTCTCTCTCTCTCTCTCTCTCTCTCTCTCTCTCTGTGTGTGTGTAATAAGCGTAGACGACCAGACATTGTGGACAAGAGTTGTTTACATTCCTATAATAATTTTGTAACTAGACATATCTCCATTTTGTTCTCTCTCTCTTGCATACATTTCTCTCCTACCGAGGCACTAGTATTTATATAGTTTCATATTTTATGGAGTGTTATTTGATTTATACAAGAAAAGTTACCCATTTTTATGCATTATACCGCCAAAAAGTGGTTTTATCAAGGATTTCAGGTAGTTTTCGATGAAATGTTGTTTTTTCTGAAAATGGAAGTATATACGCTTTTTTTTCCCCTCTCTCTCCTCGTAAACGACCAGATATTATGGACAAGAGTTGCATACGTTCTTAATTGTAACTAGACATATCTCCAGTTTTTTTTTCTCTTTCTTATTCTCTTACTGTCTACATTATCATTACTCCATCCCTCATTATCATTACTCCATCCCTCCCATTAACTTCCCTATCATTACTCCATCCCTCATTATCATTACTCCATCCCTCATTAATCATTACTCCGTCCATCCCATTAACTTCCCTATCATTACTCCATCCCTCATTATCATTACTCCATCCCTCATTAACATTACTCCGTCCATCCCATACCCTATCATACTCATCCCTCATTATCATTACTCCATCCCTCATTAACATTACTCCGTCCATCCCATTAACTTCCCTATCATTACTCCATCCCTCATTATCATTACTCCATCCCTCATTAACATTACTCGGTCCTCTTACTTCCTATCTTACTCCATCCCTCTTTCATTAGTCCATCCTCTTACATTACTCCTCCATCCTTACTTCCTATCATACTCCATCCCTTTGTACAGTATACTCAATGTAACAACTCCGGCCATCCCATTAATTCCCTAGTCATACTCCATCCCTCATATCATTACTCCTCCCTATATCATACCCATCCCTCATTATCATTAGGGGGCTTTGCTTACCTTTTTTTTGACCTGGCAGCCTTTGTGATGTCTTTCTCCTCCTCGGCCTGTTACTGTACTCAGATGTCTCGCGCGAGGGTCGAGCTGCCGCACAGTCAGACGACGCCCTTGAAGTAGTGTGCGATGGGATGGACTCAGACACTCGCCCTTCTGTGACGAGGTGGTCGATCGGATTGTGAGTAAACAAAGAAAGATGACATTATTATTATTATCTTTGTTTACATAGTGCGGAAATTCAGGATAATGTTTGTGGAGTAAATAAAAAAAGGTGATTTTTTAAATTTTTTACATGGTGGGGAAATTCAGTATGATGTCTGTGGAGTAGTAAATAAATAAGATGAAACGTGTTTTTTCTTTTTTACATTACAAAGGACAGGCCAAGGGCAAAACAAAGTAACAAAAAGCCCCCTTATTTGCTAGTGCCTATATAGAAGACAGTAAGATGATACAGAAAGATGGGTGGGTCAATTTAGTTCGGGAGGTGTCTTGTCACTCCTCTCTTGAAGAAATTTAAGTCGTAGGAAGGTGGAAAAATAGAAACAGCAAGAGAGAAATTAAGAGGAAATAACTTGTAGGCATTATACGTTAGATATTTATGATAGGTAAGTAAATGGAGTGATGGAGTAATGATAATGAGGGATAGAGTAATGATAGGGAAGTTAATGGGAGGGACGGAGTAATGATAATGAGGGATGGAGTAATGATAATGAGGGATGGAGTAATGATAATGAGGGATGGAGTAATGATAATGAGGGATGGAGTAATGATAGGGAAGTTAATGGGATGGACGGAGTAATGATAATGAGGGATGGAGTAATGATAATGAGGGATGGAGTAATTAATGAGGGAGGAGTATGATAATGAGGGATGGAGTAATGATAGGGAAGTTAATGGGATGGATGGAGTAATGATAATGAGGGATGGAGTAATGATAATGAGGGATGGAGTAATGATAGGGAAGTTAATGGGAGGGATGGAGTAATGATAATGAGGGACGGAGTAATGATAATGAGGGATGGAGTAATGATAATGAGGGATGGAGTAATGATAATGAGGGATGGAGTAATGATAATGAGGGATGGAGTAATGATAGGCAAGTTAATGGGAGGGATGGAGTAATAATAATAATAATGGAGAACTAATGGGACGGGGAGTCGCATTTGAACGGAAGAAACATATCATCTTTATTGACACTGGAAAACTGACTGGTATAGTAATTAAAATCTGCATAAAACATTACTCTGCTAAGCTTCCATTCCTTTTCCCTCCACCCCTCATTAATAATTGTGTGTGTGTGTGTGTGTGTGTGTGTGTGTGTGACATATAATCAACGTCACATGCATTTGATCTTTTTTCATGTCATAATTTTTTTTTTTTTTTGTCAGTAAAAATTTCAAGCTCTGAAAGAAAATGGATTCAGCCAATTTTGCATCATGGTTTTCCCACAATATTCCCTTCGTTGAGGCAAAGTGAATCGCGTCTATGATGATGAGGTACCGAAGGTTGTCAGGAAGAGCATCCGGGGCGTAAAACTCATGCTGCAAATTTAAATGATGAACGCCAACACTAGAATTGGAAGCGTATCATCGACCGTCTAACCTCATACGACATTATGGGAAAATCTGACGTTAAAGAGAAAGAAGATGATGATGATGAGGGAGGGAAGGAGCAAAGAAGAGAATGGCGATCAGCGTATGAGAATGATCAATATAATGGATATGAGTGCATAGGGGAATGAGGAAGAGGAATACAATATGGGTACGAAGGAGGTAACGAAGGAATAATTAATGATGCAGTATAGTTATCATAATTCAAATCATAATTGCGGAAGAGGAAACCATAAGTGGAAGAGGAAGAAGAGGAGGGTCCAACTCACTTAGGAGGAGGAGGAAGAGGAGGAGGAAAGTACCACTCACCTAGGAAGAAGAAGAAGAGGAGGGTCCAACTCACTTAGGAGGAGGAGGAAGAGGAGGAGGAAAGTACCACTCACCTAGGAAGAAGAAGAAGAGGAGGGTCCAACTCACTTAGGAAGAGGAGGAAGAGGAGGAGGAAAGTACCACTCACCTAGGAAGAAGAAGAAGAGGAGGGTCCAACTCACTTAGGAGGAGGAGGAAGAGGAGGAGGAAAGTACCACTCACCTAGGAAGAAG
>JACEEZ010003994.1:308220-320720 GCA_016584305.1 Chionoecetes opilio | reverse complement strand
GGCCTCCCAAAACGCAGGCGACCCATTCAGAATCCCCCCTTTTGATGTCCCTGCGCATATCGCCTCCCAAAAACACTGGCGACCACATCCCGATCTAGAATCCCGCCTTTGATGTCCTTGCGCATATCGCCTCCCAAAACACTGGCGACCAATCCCGATCTAAAATCCCACCTTTGATGTCCCTGCGCATATCGCCTCCCAAAATACTGGCGACCATATCCCGATCTAAAATCCCACCTTTGATGTCCTTGCGCATATCGCCTCCCAAAACACTGGCGACCACATCCCGATCTAGAATCCCGCCTTTGATGTCCTTGCGCATATCGCCTCCCAAAACACTGGCGACCACATCCCGATCTAGAATCCCACCTTTGATGTCCCTGCGCATATCGCCTCCCAAAACACTGGCGACCACTTCCCGATCTAGAATCCCACCTTTGATGTCCCTGCCAGTATCGCCTCCCAAAACACTAGCGACCACATCCCGATCTAAAATCCCACCTTTGATGTCCCTGCGCATATCGCCTCCCAAAACACTGGCGACCACTCCCGATCTAATCCCACCTTTTGATGTCCCTGCCATATCGCCTCCCAAAACACTGGCGACCGATTCCCCGATCCCTAGAGATCCCACTCTTACAGTCCCGCCACGTCGCTGGACTCCCCAAACTACGCCAGTTAGATCCCGCCCTTATGTCCCTGGATGTCGTCCCTCCAAACTCTGCCGCCTTAGATCCCGCCTTACCCAATTGGATGTCCTCCAAATCCCCAGACCCCCTACGTCAAGGTGTACCCCAAATTGCCGTTGTATCGCCCTTACTGTCGCTGGGGGTGTCTCCCTCAACTCGCCGCTTAGTATCCCGCCCTTACTGTCGCTGGAGGTGTCTCCCCCAGCTCTGCCGCTTAGTATCCCGCCCTTACTGTCGCTGGAGGTGTCTCCCCCAACTCTGCCGCTTAGTATCCCGCCCTTACTGTCGCTGGAGGTGTCTCCCTCAACTCTGCCGCTTAGTATCCCGCCCTTACTGTCAATGGAGGTGTCTCTCCCAACTCTGCCGCTTAGTATCCCGCCCTTACTGTCGCTGGAGGTGTCTCCCCCAACTCTGCCGCTTAGTATCCCGCCTTACTGTCGTGGAGGTGTTCCCCCAACTTCTGCCCTTATCCCCCCTTACTGTCGCTGGAGGTGTCCTCCCCAACTCTGCCGCTTAGTATCCCGCCCTTACTGTCGATGGAGGTGTCTCCCCCAACTCTCTGGCCTCGTATCCCACCCTTACTGTCAATGGAGGTGTCTCCCCCAACTCTGCGGGCCTCGTATCCCGCCCTTACTGTCAATGGAGGTGTCTCCCCCAACTTTTTGGCCCTAGTATCCCGCCCTTACTGTCGATGGAGGTGTCTCCCCAACTCTGCCGCTTAGTATCCCGCCCTTACTGTCGTGGAGGTGTCTCCCCCAACTCTCTGGCCTCGTATCCCGCCCTTACTGTCGCTGGAGGTGTCTCCCCCAACTCTGCCGCTTAGTATCCCGCCCTTACTGTCGATGGAGGTGTCTCCCCCAACTCTGCCGCTTAGTATCCCGCCCTTACTGTCAATGGAGGTGTCTCCCCCAACTCTGCCGCTTAGTATCCCGCCCTTACTGTCGCTGGAGGTGTCTCCCCCAACTCTGCCGCTTAGTATCCCGCCCTTACTGTCGCTGGAGGTGTCTCCCCCAACTCTGCCGCTTAGTATCCCGCCCTTACTGTCAATGGAGGTGTCTCCCCCAACTCTGCCGCTTAGTATCCCGCCCTTACTGTCAATGGAGGTGTCTCCCCCAACTCTGCCGCTTAGTATCCCGCCCTTACTGTCAATGGAGGTGTCTCCCCCAACTCTCTGGCCTTGTATCCCGCCCTTACTGTCATGGATGGTTGTCTCCCCAACTCTGCCGCTTAGTATCCCGCCCTTACTGTCAATGGAGGTGTCTCCCTCAACTCTGCCGCTTAGTATCCCGCCCTTACTGTCGCTGGAGGTGTCTCCCCCAACTCTCCGGCCTAGTATCCCGCCCTTACTGTCGCTGGAGGTGTCTCCCCCAACTCTCTGGCCTCGTATCCCGCCCTTACTGTCGATGGAGGTGTCTCCCCCAACTCTGCCGCTTAGTATCCCGCCCTTACTGTCGATGGATATTTCACCCCCAACTCTCTGGCCTCGTATCCCGCCCTTACTGTCCCTGGATGTGTCTCCCCCAAATGTGGAGGCACCAACTCTCCCGCCTTGAATCCCGCCCTTAATGTCTTTGCGTGTGTCGCCTCGTCAAACCTTCCCACGACATCGTGAGTCAGATGTCGCTAGTGGACGCTCACTCGTCACATAAATGGGTATCGTCACAATACCTTCGGCAGGGCGCCTGGCGAGCAATAGGCTTAAGGCTACTAAGCCATAACGAAGGCCTCCAAGCTGAGACACAACAGGTGACGAGGCCACCAGGCGTATAACGGCGGCTACAGTTTAGCACTAGCACCAGGGCGTTGGTCCTCGTAGTCATGCGACACAAAAATGATCAGTACACGAGAACAGCCACGCCCAGGACCTATACAGGCACGAGTGAAGGCACTGTTGAGGCACTCTCCCGCCACACCGGCAGCGGCGCCCACGCGTGGCACTGAACACAACACCAGGACCGCACGTCACGTCTTCCTGGAGTGCTTGGGTGTTGCTGCAGGAACATGAGACGCAACAGACGTGCCTCTGTCTGGCATCAGTAACACGCACTCCAGCAGCAGCGGGAGATGGAGAGGTGGCGTGAGTAGCGCGCGGCTCTCAGCAGGTCACTGCCATGGCGTACACAGCAGGTCACTGTCATGGCGTACACAACAGGTCACTGTCATGGCGTACACACACAGACAAAGGCGAGGACACAGTCAGTCAGGTGGGCTACAGCGGGCCTGATCGGGTGTCTCCTAGCACAGGTCAAGACGGCGGGCCTGGTCTCGAGGACCACTTGAGGAAACTTTTGCTGTACCTGTCACTTTGACGCGCGGGCACCGCGATGGGAGCATAGCAGCACAACGTGCAGCACTGGGGGTCACACCTGCCTCAAAAACATTGCAGCGGCGCACTGCCACGCCAGCATCACAGACTGCCAGCACCACACACATTGTCCCTCGTGGACACATCTACACTGCATCTATTATAGTGTCCTTCGTGGACACACTATAAACCTGAGTTTTATTTATACCTGATTTTAGCCATTGCACACAATAAACTATTTATGACTTTTATTTACACTTTTCTTTACAATTTGCTTACAATGCACAACCTTTACAACTTGAGTTTTATTCTTTCCATTCTTCCAATTTACTGTCACAATTGTACTTACACTGCACACTTTACAACTTGAAGCTTTTGAATTCTTAAAGATGGTTCTTCGCTAGTTTCCATTCGCTGGGAACTACTGTGCTAAATATACTAATAAGGCACTTGTCATTAATTATTATTTTTTCTCGTTTTGAGGAAATTACGTTCTGCTAGATTTCATTCCGGGGAAAATTTTACTTTGCTCTCTACTATCTCAATTTAGACTCACAGTGGTCTACTTCTTATTATCTCTCTTCTTCCCTTTTGTTATCTTGATCTTACGTCTCCTATCTATCTATTTTTCTCACAAATAAAAGCATTTTCATTAATTTTTCTTCTCTTCGAAAAAACCGGTAAAAAAACTCTTAAAAAATTGGCCCGTCGGTCTACAGGGAAGAAGGTGTCTCTGAGCCAAGAAATATTCTAAATGTACTAAGGCGTGCGCAGGGACGGGAGTTTTGCAGGTGCATGGGGGAGTTGCAGGTGGGCGGGATGGGCAGTTGCAGGGGCAGGGACTTTCATTTTCACAAATAAAGGCATGGAGGGAGTTGCTAATGGAGGACTCGTCTTTGCCAGGGGAGTTCACGTTCCAGAGGGGTTGCCGTCTGCGTCGAGTCGTTTCTCAATAAATGAGGGAGGAGCATGCATGGGAATAGCGGGGGGTTCTTCGTCTGCATTGGGGTGGTGCTGGCTCGGGTGGCGGAGGAGCTTCTGCAAAGTTCCTCGTTCTGGTCGTCAAAGAAGTAGCATGGGGACTGAAAATGAAGAAAAAACGAGAGTAAAAAATTTAAAAAAGGTGGCAGAGGGGTAGAGGGGGAGGAGAAGAGGGGTGGAGGCAAGGTGTATTATAAAAATAATAAAGGGTGGGGGGGAGGGAGGGAGTTCAGGGGGGGGGGGCGGGAGGAGGGTTTTCAGGGGTGGGCAGGGAGGGAGTTGCAGGGTGGGGGGGGGGGAGGGGGGGTTGCAGGGTGGGAGGGAGGGAGTTGCAGGGTGGGCAGGGAGGAGTTTGCAGGGGGGGGGAGGGAGGGAGTTGCAGGGTGGGAGTTGCAGGGTGGGCAGGGAGGGGGTGAGGGGTGGGCAGGGAGGGGGTTGCAGGTGGGCAAAAGGGGGGGAGTTTTAGGGGGGGCCGTGGGGAGTTGCAGGGGGGCAGGGAGGGAGTTGCAGGGTGGGAGTTGCGGGTGGGCAGGGAGGGAGTTGCAGGGTGGGCAGTGAGGGAGTTGCAGGGTGGGGAGGGAGGGAGTTTTCGGGTGGGAGTTGCAGGGTGGGCAGGGGGGAGTTTCGGGGGGGAGTTTCAGGGTGGGCAGGGGGGGGTTGCGGGTGGGCGGGAGGGGGTTGCAGGGTGGGAGTTGCAGGGGGGCAGGGGGGGGAGTTGCGGGGTTGGGCAGGGGGGATTTCAGGGGGGGCAGGGAGGGGGGGTTCAGGTGGGCAGGGAGGGGGTTGCAGGGGGGGCAGGAGGGGTTTTCGGGGGGGCAGGGAGGGGGGTTTTCAGGGTGGGCAGGGAGGGGGTTGCAGGGGGGGGTTGCAGGGGGGGGAGTTGCAGGGGGGGCAGGGAGGGATTGCAGGGTGGGCAGGGAGGGGGTTGCAGGGTGGGTAGGGGGGGAGCTGCAGGGGGGCAGGAGGGAGTTCAGGGGGGGTAGGGGGGGAGTTTTCAGGGTGGGCAGGGGGGGAGTTTTCAGGGTGGGCAGGGAGGGAGTTTTCAGGGGGGTAGGGGGGGGGTTGCAGGGTGGGTAGGGGGGAGTTGAGGGGGGGCAGGGAGGGAGTTGCAGGGTGGGGCAGGGAGGGGGCACAGGGGGGGCAAGGAGGGAGTTTCAGGTGGGTAGGGAGGGAGTTGCAGGGTTGGGCGGGGGAGTTGCAGGGGGGTAGGGGGGAGTTGCAGGGTGGGTAGGGAGGGAGTGGTAGGGTGGGTTGGGTTGCAGGGGGGGTAGGGAAGGAGTTACAGGGTGGGTTTGGGGGGGAGTTGCAGGGTGGGTAGGGAGGGGGTTGGGGAGGGTGGGTAGGGAGGGAGGGCCGGAGGCAAAGGGTTTAGGCAAAAGCATGCAGGGAGGGGGGGGAGGAAAAGAAAGGGGGTTGGGAGGGAAAAGGGGGGAAAGGGAAGGGAAAGAGGAGGGGGGTAGAAGGGAAAGGGTGGAAGAAGATAGATGGGGGAAAGGAGGGAGGGAGGAGTATAATGGAAATGAATTCAGAGCTAAGGTGTTGTGGGGGAGGGGTGAAGGAGGGGGTTGAGGAGGGGTTTGAGAAGGGGAGGGAAGGGTTGGGGCAAACATAACCCCTCCTGGCCCAGTAACATCACCTTTAACCCGAAGGCACCTCGTTCCCTCACCTGACTTTGTGTCCAGGACCTGTCTCTCTGTTTCAGCCCTCCCCGCCCACCCTCCCTCCCTCCCTTAGCTGTGCACAATTCCTTTAAGATAACGATTAAGATGCGCCACACACACCCACACACACACACACAACACACACACACACACACAACACCACACACACCACACACCACACACAAACACCACCAAACCCCTTTTTCCTAAAAGATTGCTGTCTAATCACCATCTTTTACTGCGTAGTCCAAAATGCAGGAGAACCGTGGTACTATTAGTGTTGCTGCTCCTACTATTGTTATATTTTGCTGCTACTATTACTACTACTACTACTACTACTACTACTACTACTACTACACTACTACATTACTACTCTATACTATTACTACTACTACTACACTACTAGAGTATGTGTGTGTTTTTTCGGCCCTTATTGTGGAGGAAAGGAAAAGTTTTTTTCCCATATTTAGAAGGGAGACAGAGGACTAAAGAAATTATCGCCCGTAATCTAACATCAGGGGGGGGTAAATTTTGGAATCTATTATTGCAAAAAAAATTAATAGCACTTAGATAAACAATTTGATCAAAGATTACAACAGGATTCACCAAGGGTAGGTCATGGTCTCCCCAATTTTTTGATTTTTTATAGGGAAATTTTTTGAGACGGCAGATAATGAAAGGGTTTTATATAATATATCTGGATTTTGAAGGCATTTACAAAAATACCACACGACGACTCTTTAAAAAAGGTTTGGGCTCAGGTATAATGGAAGGTTCTTTATTGGTCAGAGCTTGGCTAAGTAAAAGGCAACAAAGGGTTACAATTAATGGTTTTCCCAAAATTTAAGGGACTGGTGACAATGGAGTTCCCCAAAGGGGCTGTTTTGGGCCCTTACTATTTTTGTTTTCTCAAGACTGGATTGGGATTAGAGTGATATCAGCAAGTTTGCTGATGATACTAATTTTGGTAGGGGTTATTGGATCACGTCTGACGTAAACATATTTCAGGGAGACTTTGATAAACTTAACGAGTGGGCATTTAAATGGCAGATTGGAATTTAATATTGGTAAATGAGCGTTAAAAGGGGGGTAGAAAAAAACCCTGGTAATAATACCCCTAACAAAGTATCGCTGAAAAATCAGAATGAAAAAAAATTTGGAGTGAGAGTGAGCCCGACCTCCGACCTAGGAAAATGTATTGAGGCCAGAAATAAACTAATAGAGTATTTGGATTAATTACCAGAAGTGTTAAAATAGAAGTGCGGAAATTATTCAAACTTACGGCTCTATTCAAAAACCCCACCTAACTATGCAGTTCAGTTTTGGGCTCCATATTACAGGATGGAATAGTGTTTTTTAAAAAAAGGGAGAGAAGGGTGACCAAAAAGATACAAGGGGGGGCGAAATTTAGTTAAGAGGGGATTTTAAAGTTATTAAAATTACACTCACTCGAGGACGCGAGTAAGGGGCGACTGATAAAATTTTAAGGGAATTTTAAAGGATTTAATAAAGGAGAGGTAGGAAAAGTTCTTACGGCTTTTAACCAGGGTAGAACAAGAAGTAACGGATTCAAGCTGGAAAAACATAGATTTAGAAAGGAAATAGGGAAAAACTGGTTCACAAATAGGGTGGTGAATGAATGGAATGGTCTCAGTAGACAGGTAGTTAGTGCTGAGTCATTGGGGAGCTTTAAAGGGGAGCTGGATAGGTTCATGGATGGGGATGAAAGGTGGATGTAGGTAGTGTTAGGTGACAGGAACTACCACGTGTAGGCCTCGCGGCCTCTTGTAGCTTCCTTATTTTCTTATGTTTTCTTATGTTCTTATGTTCTTACTACTACTACTACTACTACTACTACTACTACTACTACTACTAGTACGATTACTACCACTGCTACTTCTACTACAGCCACTACTACTATTCTTATTTGCTTACTTACTACTGCTGCTACTACTACTACTACTACTACTACTACTACTACTTCTACTACTACTACTACTACTACTCCATCAATTTACTATCACCACTACCACCACAACAACTACTACCACTACCATCACTACCACCACCATCTCCATCAACGTAAGACAAGTACCGTTTTTCTGTATGTCTCCCATAAAGTGTACGTAATGGATGGTCGCTGAACAATGCTACGTTTCGTTTTCACAAGTTACGACTGCCGTTCGTTTCCGTTTCGCTAACACTGCATAATTATGATCCACGTCATGTCACGATTGTGGTAAGGTTACATACACTCTCCGTCCAAACATAACATAAGAACATAAGAATATAAGAAGATAAGGAAGCTACAAGAGGCCGTGAAACCTATATACACGTGCTAGTTCCTGTACACGACGCTAAACTGACTAAATGACGCTGAGAGAGAAAAAAATTGGTGTGAAAAATACTGTTTCCATTCAATTGGTTTCGTTCATCAAACATTTTTTTTCCTTGACGTGTCTGAGCCATTAGAGGCGTGGCAGGTAGCGTGAACAGTTCCATTTCAAAGCTACAGATTAAAAAGAAAATAGGTGTGTATTGTTCTAAGTCACTTCGTCATAACACATACAAAGCGTGTATTAAAACCCCTTAACGCCCAGATCTTTCCTATGCTATAAAAAATTGCATGTTGTTAGCCATTAAAAAAACCAGTGTGGCATAAAAAAGTAAAAAAACAAAAAACTGAATAACTTAAAACTGAAATACGAAAAGTAACTGAATATACAAAATTAGTTAGTGGACAAGGATACTAAACAGGTTATATCTATAAAATATTGCTTATATTAACTAAGAATCGTTTAATGGTAGCCAAATTGGGAGTGAGTGAGTGAGATCAAACTGCAATGATGATTTGATATGTCTTCGAAATTCAGTAATAGTCAGTCATTTAGGTTTGAATTATTAGTTTGATTTGATTCTTTGATTTGAGTTTAGTTTGAATGAGGGATTTAATAAGGGCGAGGTAGGAAAAGTTCTTACGGCTATTAACCAGTGTAGAGCAAGAAGTAACGGATTCAAGCTGGAAAAGCGTAGATCTAAAAAAGAAATAGGGTAAAACTGATTCACAAATAGGGTGGTGAATGAATGGAATGGACTCAGTAGACAGGTAGTTAGTGCGGAGTCATTAGAGAGCTTTAAAGGGAGGCTAGATAAATTCATGGATGGGGATGAAAGGTGGATGTAGGTAGTGTTAAGTAACAGGAACTACCTCGTGTAGGTCTCACGGCCTCTTGTAGCTTCCTTATTTTCTTATGTTCTTATGTTCTTATGTTAAATTACAATGGAAATTACGTTCTGGGTCTCAAAGGGATAAAGTGTTCTAGAGGTATTTCATAGATGTTTATTATAGCTATTGGGAGGAAACTTATAGCTACATTTTTCTTTAGTTTAGTTTCTGTAGTTTAGTTTTAGTTCTTTTTCTTTTTTAGTTTAGTTTCTTAGTTCTTTGCTCCATGAAATTCACGCACCAAAAGTGAATGTTTATGGAGGCTTTGTCCAATGTTATATAAAGCATCACAGAAAACGTAGAGAATTAATTTCAGACAAAATTCACGCTGGATTTCACGTTTTCTTTTTGTGAGATGTGTGTGTGTGTGTGTGTGTGTGTGTGTGTGTGTGCGTCAGATTGAAACCTTTGACCATTTAAACATAGCGTTGGTGTGTATTAACGCCTTGAGGCCTATAACGTAGTTTACATTGTTATTTTGGTACCATTAGACTATTTTAATAAGTATGAGCAATATTTTATAGATATGACCTGTTTAGTATCCTTGTCCACCAGCTGATTTGGTATATTAAGTTACTTTTCGTAATTCTATGGCTAATAACAGACAATTTTACATAGCTCAGAAATAATCTGGGCATGAAGGGGTTAAGGTGACCATAAATGCTATCACGGCGTGCACTGTTACTTCATGTCCATGGCTACAGAGATGGGTTGATACTTTACTGAAAAGACATGAGGATACATCGATATTGCTGGCAGACATGAGGCATACCTAGAGATGCACTGAAAAATGACCCCAATGATACCCAGGCCAAAAGGGAGATTTGCGGAAAATTGCATGAGGGACAAGGAACACACGCACCGTACACACACACACACACACACACACACACACAACACACACACACACACAAAACACACACACACACACACACACCCCACACACCACACACACAACACACACAACACACACAAAACACACACACACACACCCACACACACCACAACACACACCCCACACCACACACACACACACACACACACACACACACACACACACACAAAACACACGCACACACACACAACACACACACACACACACACACACACACACACCACACACACACACGTAAACAAGTACCATTACGAAAAAAAGTTCCAGATGTGAGATGAGAGACAAAACAAATACATATTCAAATATTTCTAGCCTGAAAAAAACCAAACTACGTTAAAAGTAAACTTATAAAATACTGGAAAAGAAACCCTCACTCGCTTTATATTATTAACATTGATATAAACCCACACACATGATAGGGCCTCGGGGGATGAGAGGGAAGGAAGACTACCGAGACAATATTAATGTATTAAATTTTGTATTACACGGTTGGCTTAGAGAGAAAAAATATTACCCTGGGGATTCTAATACTTCATTTTTATGTAATCTTGGTTTATATTTTTTTATGAAGAACGTTGTGGGAGGATGTTAATAAAGATAATGGTCTGACTCTACTTATAACTTATGTCCCTAACGCACGCATCCCTTTTCCTAACTACTACTTCTACTACTACTACTACTACTACTACTACTACTACTACTACTTCTATTACTACTACTACTATTATTACTACTACTACTACTACTACTACTACTACTATACTACTACTGCTACTACTACTACTACTACTACTACTACTACTACTACTACTGCTACTGCTACTACTACTACTACTACTATTACTATTGTTACCATTATTGCTTCCCGTCGCTTCTGGTACTATTACTTAAACTACAACGGTAATTATCCCTCTGATCCAAGCTAATCCCTTTTCCCGCCTGCAGCATCCACCACCACCACCCCCACCACCAACCACCACCACCACCACCACCACCATCTCCACCGCCACCGCCACCACCACCCCCACCACCCCACCACCCCCACCCCCACCCCCCCCCCACCACCCCCAAACCAACCCACACCACACCACCCCCACCACCACCACCACCACCACCACCACTACTACCACCATCACCACCACCACCACCACCACCACCACCACCTCCACCACCGTGCCTCGACCTCTTCATCCTATATAGTGTTGCCAGAGAAGAAACAGTAGGGAGTAAACATCAATAGATTCAGTGATATAAGCCAGCCTAAGGAACAGTATAGACAGGGCACTGCTATACCTGTCAGTCTCTAAAGTAAGCAAAAAGGAATGAGCAGTAAGTAAAGTAAGTAGAAGTAAGCAGTAAGGAATGAGCAGTAAGTAAAAGTAAGCAGTAAGGAATCAGCAGTAAGTAAAGTAAGTAGAAGTAAGCAGTAAGGAATGAGCAGTAATTAAAATAAGTAGAAGTAAGCCGTAAGGAATGAGCAGTAAGTAAAAGTAAGCAGTAAAGAATCAGCAGTAAGTAAAGTAAGTATAAGTAAGCAGTAAGGAATCAGCAGTAAGGAAAGTAAGTAGAAGTAAGCAGTAAGAGATCAGCAGTAAGTAAAGTAAGTAGACGTAAGCAGTAAGGAATGAACAGTAAGTAATGTAAGTAAAAGTAAGCAGTAAGGAATGAGCAGTAAGTAAAAGTAAGCAGTAAGGAATCAGCAGTAAGTAAAGTACGTACAAGTAAGCAGTAAGGAATGAGCAGTAAGTAAAAGTATGCAGTAAGGAATGAGCAGTAAGTAGAAGTAAGCAGTAAGGAATCAGTAGTAGGTATTGTAAGTTAAAGTAAACAGTAAGGAATCAGCAGTAATTAAAGTACGTACAAGTAAGCAGTAAGGAATGAGCAGTATGTAAAAGTATGCAGTAAGGAATCAGTAGTAAGTATTGTAAGTTAAAGTAAGCAGTATGGAATCAGCAGTAAGGAATGTAAGTGCTAGAAAAGTAGAACAAGATGAGAAAGATAAACATGAGATTATGAGAATGAAGTACAAGGAAGATTTTTATTTTGACTAGCGATCTGATTCATCTTCTATCCCCTATTTTATGTTACTGAGAAAGAGGTATTAAAATAGGTCTTTGGAATGTGAACTCAAGGCTAGTCGGGTCCTATTGAGGCTATAGTCTATTTCTTTTAACAGAGGCAAAAATTACATGCTATCTTAAGGTCTCGTGCTGAAAATGATGCCTATGTTTACCTGATAATATGGTTAACTCTGATCAAATACAGCTGAAATTTAGAAGAAGCGTAGTATTTCCTTCTCATGGCATCATATATCAGTCAGTAAGCAGCAAGGGGGCAGGATTTTTTGCCTCGTAAAAAACCCCCAGACTATACGTATGTAGGAGGACGCGTGTGGCTGTGTGACAAGGGAAGGGTTTGAGCGTGGCCTCCTAAAGATCCTGGCCTGGGTCTCGAGTTGATGCCGTCACAAGAGAAGGCGGATTTTCAGGTTTTGAATGCATTGAGATGTTGTATTCTTATCCGATATTACCAAGCTACCAGATGACATTTAATAAAAGTGAGCCTACCATTGTATTCATGATACATTGCTGCATAACTTGAGCATAAATTAATTACTGTAAGACTACACCTATATTAAGTTAATTGAAGGAAATTAAAATAGTGTATAAACATTTTGTCTCACTTTTTTTGCTTTGCTTTTTTGTATCTTTCGGAGGCCTGGTTTGAGTGGCGGAGTAGTGTG
>JACEEZ010003994.1:263220-303220 GCA_016584305.1 Chionoecetes opilio | reverse complement strand
GTGTCTCCCCCAACTCTGCCGCTTAGTATCCCGCCCTTCCTGTTGCTGGAGGTGTCTCCCCCAACTCTCTGGCCTCGTATCCCGCCCTTATGTTGATGGAGGTGTCTCCTCCAACTCTCTGGCCTCGTATCCCGCCCCTTTCTGTCAATGGAGGTGTCTCCCCCAAATCTGCCGCTTAGTATCCCGCCTTACTTTTCGATGGAGGTGTCTCCCTCAACTCTGTCGCTTAGTATCCCGCCCTTACTGTCGATGGAGGTGTCTCCCCCAACTCTGCCGCTTAGTATCCCGCCCTTGCTGTCGCTGGAGGTGTCTCCCCCAACTCTGCCGCTTAGTATCCCGCCCTTACTGTCAATGGAGGTGTCTCCCCCAACTCTCTGGCCTCGTATCCCGCCCTTACTGTCAATGGAGGTGTCTCCCCCAACTCTGCCGCTTAGTATCCCGCCCTTACTGTCGATGGATATTTCACCCCCAACTCTCTGGCCTCGTATCCCGCCCTTACTGTCCCTGGATGTGTCTCCCCCAAATGTGGAGGCACCAACTCTCCCGCCTTGAATCCCGCCCTTAATGTCTTTGCGTGTGTCGCCTCGTCAAACCTTCCCACGACATCGTGAGTCAGATGTCGCTAGTGGACGCTCACTCGTCACATAAATGGGTATCGTCACAATACCTTCGGCAGGGCGCCTGGCGAACAATAGGCTTAAGGCTACTAAGCCATAACGAAGGCCTCCAAGCTGAGACACAACAGGTGACGAGGCCACCAGGCGTATAACGGCGGCTACAGTTTAGCACTAGCACCAGGGCGTTGGTCCTCGTAGTCATCAGGGACACAAAAATGATCAGTACACGAGAACAGCCACGCCCAGGACCTATACAGGCACGAGTGAAGGCACTGTTGAGGCACTCTCCCGCCACACCGGCAGCGGCGCCCACGCGTGGCACTGAACACAACACCAGGACCGCACGTCACGTCTTCCTGCAGTCTTGGGTGTTGCTGCAGGAACATGAGACGCAACAGACGTGCCTCTGTCTGGCATCAGTAACACGCACTCCAGCAGCAGAGGGAGATGGAGAGGTGGTGTGAGTAGCGCGCGGCTCTCAACAGGTCACTGCCATGGCGTACACAGCAGGTCACTGTCATGGCGTACACAACAGGTCACTGTCATGGCGTACACACACAGACAAAGGCGAGGACACAGTCAGTCAGGTGGGCTACAGCGGTCCTGATCGGGTGTCTCCTAGCACAGGTCTCGGCGACCACCTGCAGGACACAGCGTTGTGCTGTACCTGTCACTTTGACGCGCGGGCACACGCGATGGGAAGCATAGCAGCACAACGTGCAGCACTGGGGGTCACACCTGCCTCAAAACATTGCAGCGGCCAGCACTGCCACGCCACAATCACAGACTCCTGCCCGCACCACACACCATGTCCCTCGTGGACACATCTTATCACTGCATTCTATTTTATAGCCTGTCTTATCTGTATATCATGAACTATTAAAACCTGAGCTTTTACTTTACTGACTTTTACCATTGCACACAATAACACCCATCACATTTATGACTTTTCCATTCATTACAACTTGTTACTTTACAACGGTCACTTTCAGTTTGAAGCTTATTGAATTTCTGTTTTAAAGATGGAAATTACGTTCGCTAGTTTCCATTCGCTGGGAACTTTACTGTGACTAAAATATACTAAATAAGACGCATAGTGGTCTATTAATTATTATCTTTCTTCTTCTTTCCGTATTCTTGAGGAATCTACGTATCTTAAGATCTATGATATGTTTTCAAGAAAGTTCTTCTTTCTCTCTCTCTCTCTCTCTCTCTCTCTCTCTCTCTCTCTCTCTCTCTCTCTCTCTCTCTCTCTCTCTCTCTCTCTCTCTCTCTCTCACAAATAAATGAGCATGGCATGACTGAATAATGAAGAAAAAAATACCAGAAGTCAAAAAACTCTTTAAAAAAAAAAGTGGCGCCAGAGAGGTAGAAGAGGGAAGAGAAAGGTGTGTGTGAGGCCAAGAAATATTATAAATGTAAAAAAGAAACTACAGTGCCAGAGTAAACGTGTGTGTGTGTGTGTGTGTGTGTGTGTGTGTGTGTGTGTGTGTGTGTGTGTGTGTGTGTGTGTGTGTGTGTGTGTGTGTGTGTGTGTGTGTGTGTGTGTGTGTGTGTGTGTGTGTGTGTGTGTGTGTGTGTGTGTGTGTGTGTGTGTGTGTGTGTGTGTGTGTGTGTACCCTGTATGGTCGTCTGGCTACCGTACCTCATCGTATGGTTACTATAAGGAGAAATGAGAGAAGCACCACAAGACCCAAGAGAGGGAGAGGAAGCGATAGGAAGACTGCGAGCAATATGACGGAGAAGAGCGAGTCAAGGAGCGAGATGATTGCCTTGATATTGAAGAGGAGTGAAGAGGAGTGAAGAGAATCTGTTATCGAGTCATCAAAAGAGTAAGTAGAAATAAATGAACGAACGGAGGAGGAAGTGAAGAGTGATAAAAACCCTGGTAATAGATACACCATAAGCAATGTATCGCTGAAAAGATCAGAAGGTGAAAAAGATCTTGGAGTGAGGGTGAGCCCAGACCTCCGACCTAGGAAACAATGTATTGAGGCCAGAAATAGAGCTAATAGAGTATTAGGATTCATTACCAGAAGTGTTAAAAGTAGAAGTGCGGAAGTTATTCTAAAGCTTTATCTGGCTCTAGTCAGGCCTCACCTAGACTATGCAGTTCAGTTTTGGTCTCCATATTACAGGATGGATATAGTGTTGTTAGAAAAAGTGCAGAGAAGGATGACCAAAATGATACAAGGGATGCGTAACTTTAGTTATGAGAGGAGATTGAAGTTATTAAAATTACACTCACTCGAGAGACGCAGAGTAAGGGGCGATCTGATAGAAGTTTTTAAGTGGATAAAGGGATTTAATAAAGGAGAGGTAGGAAAAGTTCTTACGGCTTTTAACCAGGGTAGAACAAGAAGTAACGGATTCAAGCTGGAAAAGCGTAGATTTAGAAAGGAAATAGGGAAAAACTGGTTCACAAATAGGGTGGTGAATGAATGGAATGGTCTCAGTAGACAGGTAGTTAGTGCGGAGTCATTAGGGAGCTTTAAAGGGGAGCTGGATAGGTTCATGGATGGGGATGAAAGGTGGATGTAGGTAGTGTTAGGTGACAGGAACTACCACGTGTAGGCCTCGCGGCCTCTTGTAGCTTCCTTATTTTCTTATGTTCTTATGTTCTTATGATAAACTGAGGGTTGACTATTACAGAAAACGGACACTTCACCTATAGATCATAGGGATCACTATAAAAATCCAGCCTGCGCCACCAACGGGCGAGGGCCAAATATCACAACGACCCTCCAGAATGTGCAGGACCAACCACATGAGCCCTCAAGGTAAAACATACTAGCCTACAGGCGCTATACGCTTCAACGTTTAAAAACAAATTAGGGATATAGAGATTAAAGAACAAGAAAGGAGCAGGTGGAGTGAGAGTGGAGTAAGGAGAGTGGAGGAAGGAGTCAGTGGAGTGAAGAACTTAATTGTGGAATGTCAAGAACTGAAGGAAAGGAAGGAAGGAAGGAGGGAGGATTTCTTTGGGAGGGATTACAAGGGAGAGGAAACATTTAACTTCCCGATAAATGATTTCACTTTCCCAACATATAAAAGAAAGAAAAGGTTTGTGTTTCATGTAAAAGTTTTCAGTCTTGTGTTAATTACAAGTTACTGGAAGAAAAACAAAAGAGACGCAGTCCATGTAAAGCTCTTAAAAGGTTCAGACTTCTTCGATAATGATGCTGCAGAAAACCTTTTACTTAATCGCTTTTAGTTTGCGAACAGAGGACGATAGTGAAGAAAGTCTTAATTAACACTATATTCATTCCACGCGCAGCAGTCTGTCCTTCCGCGGCTTTGTCAAACTATAAGAAGCATGTTGTGGGTGACAATGCTGCGGCTGATATTATTTTTACTGATGCTAAACAAAGAATATATATTAAGAAACGCTCCTAAATGAAAAAGGTAAACAAAAATATATAATGAGATAAACAAATAAATAAACAAACACACACACACACACACACACACACACACACACACACACACATTCTTTGGGGAGGCGGTAGCGGAGTGGTTAAAGTCTCCGACTGGCGTTCTCGGTGACCCGAGTTCGATCCCCGAAGAAACCCAAACCTTTCTGCACCGTCGAGTGGCTTAAGAACACCCACATG
Source organism: Chionoecetes opilio (assembly GCA_016584305.1). Lineage (NCBI taxonomy): Eukaryota > Metazoa > Arthropoda > Malacostraca > Decapoda > Majidae > Chionoecetes > Chionoecetes opilio. Next base: position 298,989 of record JACEEZ010003994.1, on the reverse strand, counting down.
CCCTGCCTATCAACTCTACCTTCGACTGCGAGTGCATCGGAGGACACAGGGGGGCGGCTTGAGCCTCTACAGGCGTCACTATAAAAATCCTGCCTGCGCCACCACGGGCGAGGGCGACCATCACAGCCCTCAAGTGAACTTCCAGAGCCTACCATCCGAGCCCTGGGTCACCACTGCCTACAGGCGCTATAGACACAGAATTAAAAAAAAAAGAAGAAAAAATTCTGACAGACTGATATATAGTCGTACACCACAAGTTTTCGTTATTGGCACCTATACTGGATATTGCTTACCGTCCCTTCATTGCGCCTTCATATCTATCTTCATCTCTCTTCGATCTACGCCGGGATTACGAAGACATTGTGTGTGTGTGTGTGTGTGTGTGTGGCGTAAAATCCATATCCTGAATTGAATGGTGGTGGTGGTGCTTAAGGCAGAAAATATACAACAACAACTACTACTATTATAACTACTACTACTACTACTTCTACTACTACTACTACTACTACTACTACTTCTACTACTACTACTACTACTACTAATAATAATAATAATACAACAACCACTACTACCACTACTACTACAACTAATACTAATACTAATACTAATAGTACTACTACTGCTACTACTACTACTACTACTACTACAATTAATAACAACTATTACTACTACTACTACTACTACTACTACTACTACATTTTACTACTACTACTACTACTACGATTTAGCACGTGATTTGGGCCTATCCAAAAAAGCTTCAGAAATACTAGCATCAAGACTGAACGAGAAAAACATACTTGAACAAGGAGTGAAGGTATCATACTTTCGAACCAGAGAAAGTATATTTCTGCAGTACTTTCGAAGTGCCAGCGGTTTTGTGTTTTGCCATAACATTCCTGGTTTACTGAAGGAATTAGGGCTTTCAATCTACAATCCAAATGAATGGCGATTGTTTATTGATAGCTCAAAGCGGAGCTTGAAGTGTGTCCTTCTACACAATGGCAATTTGTTTGGCGCAGTCCCTATTGGGCATTCGGTCTGTCTTCGTGAAGAATATGGAGATGTAAAGAGAGTCATTGAGTTATTGCAATATGACAAACACAATTGGATCATCTGTGTTGACCTTAAAATGGTGTCCTTCCTTCTTGGTCAACAACGTGGATACACAAAGTATCCCTGCTTTCTCTGTATGTGGGATAGCAGAGCTCGAGAGAAGCATTGGGTTCAGACGAATTGACCTCCGAGATCTGATCTTAAACCTGGAGATCCTAACATTGTACATGAGCCACTTGTTGACAGGAAGAAAATAATATTCCCACCTCTGCACATAAAACTAGGTCTCATGAAACAATTTGTAAAAGCATTGTCAACTGATGGCGACTGTTTGAAGTACATCATCTTGGCATTTCCTGGACTGTCAATTGAAAAAATCAAGGCCGGTGTGTTTGATGGTCCACAAATTCGACAGCTCATCAAAGATGAACATTTCAACGGTACTATGTCAGACCTTGAAAAGAATGCTTGGCTATCATTCAAAGACGTCGTCAAGAACTTTCTTGGAAATACACGTGCAAGTAATTACACAGAAATTGTTCAGAAACTATTGGAGAGCTACAAAGCGCTTGGTTGCAACATGAGTATTAAAGTACATTTTTTGCATAGCCATCTTGCCAACTTTCCGGAAAATCTTGGTGCTGCTAGCGACGAGCAAGGTGAACGATTTCACCAAGATTTGAAGGTTATGGAAGAACGTTACCAGGGTAGATGGGATGTGCATATGATGGCTGACTATTGTTGGAGCATCAAACGCGATAGTCCTCAAGTTGAACACTCCAGACAAAGCTACAAACGTAAATTTTTACCTTAACCTGCACACAATTATAGCCTTATCCTTTCTAAAAACATGATAATGTTAAATAAACATTCTATTCATGCCTATTTCTTTTATTTTTCATTGTATATTAACATTTGCAACTTTTTATAAAATAAGCACTGTTACTGTTATGTACAGTATTTTTCATATTTTTTAAGAAAACGAAAATCCTACAGTTCAAAAACTTGACGTGATAGAGAAAAACTGAGATCAGTTTTGGATTCAGCACCCAAAAATTACTTAATAACAAGTGTCAGACCTAACTCAACAAAAATTTGTTCCCCAGTGATAATTGAAGGAAAATATAATAGTGTATAAACATTTTGTCTCACTTTTTTTGCTTTGCTTTTTTGTATCTTTCGGAGGCCTGGTTTGAGTGGCGGAGTAGTGTGTGAAGGGGAATGTAACTCCCTAACACGCGTAGTTTGTAATGGTTGCAATTGGGAGAAATTCTGTCTTATGCTATGGTGATGTGCTACCATGTCTATCATACTTCTCAGTCAGTCAGTCAGTCAGTCAGTCAGTAAGTAAGTCAGTCAGTCATTTGGTCTGTCATTTAGTCATTCATTTAGTCAGTCAGTCAGTCAGTCATTTAGTCAGTCATTTAGTCAGTCAGTCAGTCAGTCAGTCAGTCAGTCAGTCAGTCAGTCAGTCAGTCAGTCAGTCAGTCAGTCAGTCAGCCAGTCAGTCAGTCTGTCTGTCTTTAAAATTCTCCATAGCACAAAGAAATCCTATCACTACAGCCTATCATACGTGCTATTGATGGCATGTGTACTTTTAGACATCAATATTCTGTTTCTTTATTCGTATTCACTTTGTACTGGAGGGGCTCAGGTTCGGGTCTCCCTTCATCGTGAGTTGTTTCTCGACACTGACAAATTTTCATAGTGAGGCAAGAGGTCAGTGGAGACATGAAGAGCAATCAGTGAACGTCGCGGGAGAAACATGTGTTACGAGTTTGAATAGGTATGCAGTACCTTCCTAATGATAATGATAGAGGAGGAGGACGAGAGGAGGAGGAGGAGGAGGAGGAGGAGGAGGAGGAGGAGGAGGAGGAGGAGGAGGAGGAGGAGGAGGAGGAGGAGGAGGAGGAGGATTACATAGGATTACATAGGAATAACAGACACCAGGAGACCTATTGGTCCATGACGAGGGTATCTGCTGAACTACATACTACTAACTATCAAATACTTGAAAGAAAACAGTTGGAAAATGATACCATGTCCTTAAAAGAAGATAGGAACACGGAAGTTTCGTAGTGCAGAAAAATAGGGTATGAAATATACTAACTACAACTACCACTACCACTACAACTAATCGATCCGGGGGACTAAATATGAATTCGCAGGGCACTATCAATACCCATTTACTTTACAGTGCGCGTCAAGCCTGTTTTTAAATGTAGTTATTGTGTTTGCTCCGACAACATTTGCTGGTAACTTGTTCCATCGATCAACGACTCTCACTCACATTGAAATAATTTTTACTGAGATCAGTAATGCAACGTTTACCGTTTAATTTTAAACCATTATTTCTTGTTGTCACTTGAGTTGAAAGCTCGAATAGGTTCTCTTGATTAATGACATCAAAACCTTTTAGGATCTTAAAGGTTTCTATCAAGTCCCCACGGATTCTACGATCCTTTAAGGAAAACATATTAAGTTTCCGCAGTCTCTCTTCATAAGATGAATTTCGCAGAGATGGAATTTGTTTGGTTGCTCTTCTTTGCACTGATTCCAATTTTGCTTGGTCTTTTACGAAACAGGGCGACCAGAATTGAACGGCATATTCCAAGTGTGGCCTAACCAAGGACGTGTATAATTGTGTCATTACTTTCGGAGTTTTGTGTTCAAAATTGCGTTTAATAAAGCCCAACATCATATTCGCCTTTTTACTGGCAGCTAGGCAATGCGGACTGGTTTTAAGATCATTACTGATGATGACACCTAAATCCTTTTCCTGCTGTACTTCAGTTAACGATTTATTTTGCATTTGATAGTTATATTTGAGGTTATCGTTGCCTATATGCATTACTTTACATTTATCGGAATTGAATTTTAATAGCCATTTATCACTCCAGTCTGATAGTTTGTCGAGGTCACTTTGTGTTTATGAGGGTGAAAAGAATGTTGGCTTCATGTTCTTGGTGGAAGTGGCGCTGGGGAAGGAGAAGAGTATCCTGCAGTACGACAGTTCCCTCACCAAGGCTCCCACAGGGTTTGACAGTGTCGTGGCCAGGGGAAGTAATGAACCAGATCCCAAAAAGGATAAGAAACATGTGTTGGATGGCAAGGACGTGGTTGTCCCTGTTGGAAAGCCTGTGCCTCAGAAGCAGTGGAGCAAGAGCGGCTTCAACCAGAGTGAATATCTCGTGTACAAGGAGAGCCAAGCAAGACTCAGATATTTACTGAAATTCTCATTCAATTAAAAGGCATTGACAGTATAATGGTGCAAAGTTCCTGGAAGTATGCACGAACACTTGAAGTATTGATACGTATTATGCAAGCATTATACGTATTATTTTATACGTGCTATGCAAGTATGAAATAGGAAGGAGTTTCTTGTTTTGATGGGAAATGACTACCAGAGGAATTACTTACAGGAACTACCACGTGTAGGTCTCGCGGCCTCTTGTAGTTTCCTTATTTTCTTATGTTTCTTATGTTCTTATGTGTGAGTTCGCAGTTTTCTCTAGTATATGCTTTACCGCCTAATTTGGGGTCGTCTGCAAATTTCGATATTTTAGATACAAGTCCGCAGTCCAGATTGTTGATATATATCAGAAAAAGAGTGGGACCCAAGATCGAGCCCTGAGGCACCCCACTAGTAATATCTAACCAATCAGATGTTTCGCCATTTATTACTACCCGTTGTTTACGATTTGAAAGCCAATCGCCAATCCATGAACATAGTTGCTCTCCCAAGCCATGTGCCCTTAGCTTGGTCAAAAGTCGCTTATGGGGAACTGTATCGAAGGCTTTTCGAGGAGGAGGAGGAGGAGGAGGAGGAGGAGGAGGAGGAGGAGGAGGAAGAATGCAAAGGAAAGAGGGTAAAAAATAACAGATATTTGGTCGAAACGAGGGTGTTTGCGTTAATTACATACACTATTTGAGCTACAAATTAGACAGCGAAGGTAAAATTGAATGTAGGTCAAGGAGATATCTGGAAAAGTTAAACATGAGAAGAGATAGAGAGATCATGATAAGATATATCGATTATATTAAACCAACAACACCAAACAGGATGTATTTGGTTAATTCACGCAGAGAGAGAGAGAGAGAGAGAGAGAGAGAGAGAGAGAGAGAGAGAGAGAGAGAGAGAGAGAGAGAGAGAGAGAGAGAGAGAGAGAGAGAGAGAGAGAGAGAGAAGCGAGAGCGAGAGACGAGAGCGAGAGAGAGCGAGAGCGAGAGCGAGAGCGAGAGGAGAGAGAGAGAGAGAGAGAGAGAGAGAGAGAGAGAGAGAGAGAGAGAGAGAGAGAGAGAGAGGGGGGGGGGTGGCGGTCACATCACAAATTATCAGTGTGGAAAGGAGGAAAGGATACACTTCAAGGATTACAAAGAGAGGAGGAAGAAGATGAAGAGGAAGAGGAAGAGGAAGATAAAGAGGAAGAGGAGGAGGAGGAGGAGGAGGAGGAGGAGGAGGAGGGTATACGCTAGGGTATTCTACGCTCCACTGGGCTTGTGTGGGTTTTAAGCTTAATCCAGTGAACACCATCAGGGGGAGGACGCCTCAGACTGCCTACCTGTGTGTGTGTATGTGTGTGTGTGTGTGTGTGGTGTGTGTGTGGTGTGTGTTGCTCACCCATGGCCTTGACAGAGTGCAATAGCAAGAAAGATGTAGGCTTGAGGCACCATCCGTTCCTGCTCATCCTGGATCATTTGGTTGAAATAGCATACAGGCGTTATTCGGGGCAGTTCTCATGCAAAACACGCCTTAACCGCGGAATGATTTAGTCAAGTCCGTAAGGCGTGTTTTGCATGAGAACTGCCCCGAGTAACGCCTCTATGCTATTTCAGCCAGCGGTTCCAAGATGAGTTAGATCTAAGCTGCCTCAACAATAGTAACCTTACATCAAACTTGTCGTGGAAACATTATTCTGTACTATGAAGGTGTTGGTGCGGCCAGCATATTGGAACCAATGAGGTTGGAGTTGAGCGGTGAGGAAAAGACGCTACATAAGAGTCATTATTCCGTATTTACTCATGTGTATTGTTCCTTAACGACCACGAGGGTGAACCTCCAAGCTACGATGCCTAGGACAGAGTTTCTTTCCTTAATATTGCGAGGGTGCATGTTTGACAGAATCTCAGAGAAAGTAAGATTATAGGCAGTGATGATTGCCAAGGCAGATTCAAGTATTATCAAGGAAATTATTGCATTGCTGGCAACGCTCTTCATGGTGACGGCGTGGGTGTTTCTGCACGTCACCCTGGACCTGTCCCCGCCCGACCACGGCGTGCTGGGCACCTTGCGCCAGTGGGAGCACCTCGGCGGCCTCAGNCACCGTCCTCTTCGCCTTGGCGCAGCTCAGCCCTATCACCACCACCCTGTTCCTGAGGGGCGTCAACAGCACTGTCGGCGTCTCCTTGCCTTGGCGCAGCTCAGCCCCATCACCCGCCTCCAGGCCAACGGAGGCGTCGCTTGGGAGTGCCCGAGCTATGAGTTCCTCCCCACAGGGTGCCCGTAAGACAATCTGCTTGGGCGTGGCGCCCGAGACAACCTCGCAGGACGCCTCGGCAGGAGGCCGCAGCACGGGCGCCATATAGCGAGGCCGCAGCACGGGTGCCATATTGCAGGTTAAGTCAAGGAAGTCAATTTCCGCCACTACACACGCAACACAACAAAGGGAGGGAGCCCTGGGCAAATCTTCCCAGCCCCGAACACCCCTGACCTGACTTGACCCGTATCAGGAGGACGCAGTCGCACGTCTTTATAGAATGACCGATGGGACGAGACTCCCAATCCTCTTCCCCATCCCCCGCTCTTAATGTCTCTGCGCGTGTCACCTCCCAAAACTCAGGCGACCACATCCCGGTCTGCAATCCCACCATTGGTGTCCCTGTGCATATCACCTCCCAAAACACAGGCGACCACATCCCGGTCTGCAATCCCATGTATATACTTACCAATACATACACTGATCGTGGAATAGAAAGGTATAATGCAAGGGAGGCGAAGGGCGGCAGGATATCACACCCAGGTCAGCAGCCATGTTGCCATGAGTGCCATGAGTCTGGCTGGCCTCTCCACTATTATGCTGGCTGCTGTTGTTGTTTAGGGCTGCGAGGATCCCTAGGGGAACACTATGAGACCTGGTGATGTCCAATTATGCTATCACAGGCGTGGCTGCTGTTGTTGTTTAGGGCTGCGAGGATCCCTTGGGGAACACTATGAGACCTGGTGATGTCCAATTATGCTATCACAGGCGTGGCAGATGACCTCAGGAATCGCGAGACTATTTCAAGTATTCAAGCAAAAGAAACGAAAAACAATTGACGACTGTGCAAGGATGTGAACATCTGTAGGCCATATTGTCGTACCGAGCTACAAGAATTATCGTATTTTCAGATAGATTATAATTATCGTACAACTTTAGGTAAAATCATGTTCTTGTTTTTTTTGTTTTTTTTTTAAATCACAAAGAACTGGCCAAGGGCACAACAAAAATAGGTAACACAAAGCCTGCTTAGTTGCCAGTCCCTATATAGAAGACAGTAAGAGAATAAAATAAAAAAGAGGGTAAGCCAATTTAGTTCGGTAGGTGTCTTGTTACTCTTCTTTTGAAAAGATTTAAGTCATAGGAAAGTGGAAAAGTAGAAACAGGAAGAGAGTTCCAGAGTTTACCAGTGAAAGGGATGAAAGAGTAAAGATACTGATTAATTCTTGCATTAGGAAGATGGACAGAATAGGGATGAGAATGAGTAGAAAGTCTTGTACAGCGGTGCCGCGGGAGGGGGGGAGGCATGCAGTTAGCAGGTTCAGAAGAGCAGTGAGCATGAAAATAACGATAGAAGAGAGCAAGAGAAGCAACATTGCGTCGGTGATTTAAAGATTGAAGACAGTCAGTCAGAGGAGAGGAGTTGATGAGACGAAAAGCTTTTGACTCAACCCTGTTTAGGAGAGTGGATCCTCCCCCAAACATGTGAGACATACTCCATACATGGGCGGATAAGGCCCCTGTAGAGAGCAAGCAATTGGGAGGGAGAAAAAACGGACGCAGACGCCACAGGACACTTAACTTCTTAGAAGCTGTTTTAGCAAGAGATGAGATGTGAGATTTCCAGATCAGATTTTTAGTAAAGGATAGTCCTAGACTGTTCATTGTAGAAGAAGGAGACAGTTGAGTGTCATTGAAAAAGAGGGGATAGTTATCTGGTAGGTTTTGTCGAGTAGATGTCGTGTAGGTTTTTGTCGAGTAGGTTGGGGAGGCGGTAGCGGAGTGGTTAGCGTCTCCGACTGACGTTCTCGGTGACCCGAGTTCGATCCCCGATGAAAACCAAAACCTTTCTGCACCGTCGAGTGGCCTAAGAACACCCACATGTCCTGCCTATCAACTCTACCTTCGATTGCGAATGCATCGGAGGACACAGGGGGGCGGCATGAGCCTGTAATCACAGGTGTCACTATAAGAATCCTGCCTGCGTCACCACGGGCGAGGGCCAACCATCACAGCCCTCAAGTGAACCTCCAAGGCCTACCATCAGAGTCCTGTGTCACCACTGCTTACAGGCGCTATAGGCACAAATGTAAAAAAAATAAAAATAAAAAATAATAATAATAATAAAAAATAAAAAAAGATACGTGAAGAAATTGGGTTTTTGAGGCATTGAACAAAACAAGGTTTGCTTTGCCCCAATCAGAAATTATAGAAAGATCAGAAGTTAGGCGCTCGGTGGCATCTCTCCGTGAATCACTTAGTTCTTGTTGAGTTGGACGTCTAATAAACGACGTTGAAAAATGCAGGGTAGAATCATCAGCATAGGAGTGCATAGGGCTTTGAGTTAGACTAAGAAGATCATGAATGAATAATAGAAAGAGTGTGGCTGATAGGACAGAACCCTGGGGAACACCACTGTTGATAGATTTAGGAGAAGAACAATGTCCGTCTACAGTAGCTGCAATAGAACGGTTTGAAAGGAAACTTAAGATGAAGGTACAGAGAGAAGGATAGAAACCGAATGAGGGTAGTTTGGAAATAAAAAAATTGTACCAGACTCTATCAAAAGCTTTTAATATATCAAGGGCAACAGCAAAAGTTTCACCGAAACCCCTAAAGGACGATGACCAAGATTCAGTTAGGAAAGCTAGAAGATCGCAAGTAGATCGCCCTATAAGGAAATTGTACTGACGATCAGATAGAATATTGTGAGCAGATAGATGCTTAAGAATCTTCTTATTAAGTATAGATTCAAATTAGAAAGACAGGAAGTCAAAGCTATAGGACGGTAGTTTGAAGGATTAGAACGGCCACCCTTCTTAGGAACAGGTTGGATGTGAGCAAACTTCCAGCAAGAAGGAAGGGTGGAAGTAGATAGACAAAGACGGAAAAGTTTGACCAGGCAAGGTGCAAGCACATAAGCACAGTTTTTGAGAACAATAGGAGGGACTCCGTCAGGACCGTAAGACCTCCGAGGATCTAGGCCATATAGGGCAAAGAAAACATCATTCCGAAGGATCTTAATGACAGACATAATACGTATAGTCAGAGTGTGGAGGAGAAGGAGGAATAAGCCCTTCATCAACCAAACCAGAGTGAAATATTTAGCAAAGGTTTGAGCGAAGATTTCAGCTTTAGAAGTAGATGAGACAGCTGTGGAGCCATCTGGGTGAAGCATAGGAGGGAAAGATGTAGAAGAAAAATTGTTAGAGATGTTATTTGCTAGATGCCAGAAGTCACGAGAGGAATTTGATTCAGAAATATTTTGACATTTTCTATGTATGAAAGAGTTTTTGGTAAGTTAAAGTAAAGATTTGGCATGATTACGGGCAGAAATATAAAGGGCATGATTTTCAGGAGATGGATGCTTACGGTACCGTTTGTGAGCCACCTCTCTATACCGGACAGCATGAGAACAAGCAGAATTAAACCAAGGTTGACGGGCTTTGGGATTAGAGAAAGTGTATGGAATGTTAGCCTCCATGCCAGAGACTATGACCTCAGTTATGCGCTCTGCATATTTATGCGCTCTGCATTATTATGTAGTCAGTAAATGACTTTATACTTCATTTAATTCAGCTTTCCACATATACATATATTTCCTCTTTTCACCAAAAAATATATATATCCAATCACGACACAAAATTCCATGTAAATTATGCTCTGTTTCGCGGAAATTGACAGCGACAGATTTTTTTTTTGTGCAATGATAGTTTTTGTGTAACTTTATAATGTAATTATATTTGTAAGTTATTTATCGTATTTTCGTGTAAGATTCCCAACCATGTATCGTACATCGTACGGATAGTCAAATTATCGTACAAATACGATAATTATCGTACAGTTAACATTGTTGGGTCTGTGATGCGCAATGCTCTTCACACTTTTATTTTATTTGCCATGCTTCCTTAATTAATACTATACTTACTTTAAGAATCAATTAAGAGCAGAAAAAAAATTACGTATCGTATAGTCCGATGCCTTGCTCTACACAGTGCACACTGCACAGCCATGATAATGATGGATATTCTCTTCTCAGTATCTCTTTCTTCTCTGCAGCATGTCTAACCGAACCAAATAACATTTGCGCCAAATATTTATTTTATCTTCATCAGTTTTCAACTCAAGTAAATGTGGTACTTAGCAATATTTCGGAGGAGAAATGCCAAGCGTCGCAATATGAATAAATGCTTTCAAAGAACCGTCGTTTTAAGATTTATAATATATCATCATGAGCATTAGTGTATTGGTACAGAATCAGTGTTGTATTCCAAATATTTCACAAAGAGTAAGTCTTCGATAAACAGAAGTAAGGATAGTCCGTATACTTGATACAGTGCCTGGCACATTAGTCACAGTCTGTTTGATTAAGGCTTTGACTAACTTACGTTTTGCGTGGACCTTTGATATCCCTGCGCATTTCACCTCCCAAAACACTGGCGACCACATCCCGGTCTAGAATCCCACCTTTGATGTCCCTGCGCATTACACCTCCCAAAGCACAGGCGACCACATCCCGGTCTGCAATCCCACCTTTGATGTCCCTGCGCATTTCACCTCCCAAAACACTGGCGACCACATCCCGGTCTAGAATCCCACCTTTCATATCCCTGCGCATTACACCTCCCAAAACACAGGCGACCACATCCCGGTCTGCAATCCCACCTTTGATGTCCCTGCGCATTTCACCTCCCAAAACACTGGCGACCACATCCGGTCTAGAATCCCACCTTTCATATCCCTGCGCATTACACCTCCCAAAAACACAGGCGACCACATCCCGGTCTGCAATCCCACTTTTGATGTCCCTGCGCATTTCACCTCCCAAAACACAGGCGACCACATCCTGGTCTGCAATCCCACTTTTGATGTCCCTGCGCATTACACCTCCCAAAACACAGGCGACCACATCCCGGTCTGCAACCCCACCTTTGATGTCCCTGCGCATTACACCTCCTAAAACTCAGGCGACCACATCTCGGCCTGCAATCCCGGCTATGATGTCCCTGCGCATTACACCTCCCAAAATCAGGACCATATCCGAGTCTGCAATCCCGCCTTTGATGTCCCTGCGCTTTACACCTCCCAAAACACAGGCGACCACATCCCGGTCTGCAATCCCGCCTTTGATGTCCCTGCGCATTACACCTCCCAAGACTCAGGCGACCCCATCTCGGCCTGCATTCCCACCTTTGATGTTCCTGCGCATTACACCTATCAAAACACAGGCGACCACATTCTGGTCTGCAATCCCACCTTTGATGTCCCTGCGCATTACACCTCCCAAAACTCAGGCGACCACATCCTGATCTGGAATCCCGCCTTTGATGTCCCTGCGCGTTTCGCCTCCCAAATAGCAGGCGACCAAATCCCGGTCTAGAATCCCACCTTTAATGTCCCTGCGCATATCGCCTCTCAAAACTCAGGCGACCACATCCCGGTCTGCAATCCCACCTTTAATTTCCCTGCGCATATCGCCTTCCAAAACTCAGGCGACAACATCTCGGTCTGCAATCCCGCCTTTGATGTCCCTGCCAGTATTGCCTCCCAAAACGCAGGTGACCAAATCCCGGCTTGGAATCTCGCTCCTGATATCCCTGAGAGTATCGCCTCCCAAGACGCAGGCGACCACATCCCGGTCTAAAACCCCGCCCTTAATGTCACTGCGTGTGTCTCCTCCCAAGTCGCAGACGACCACATCCCAGTCTGGAATCCCGCCCTTACTGTCGCTGAAGGTGTCTCCCCCAACTCTCCCTCCTCGTATCCCGCCTTTACTGTCTATGGATATTTCACCAACAACTCTCCCTCTTTCTACCCCGCCCTTAATGTCTATGGATATTTCACCCCCAACTCTCTGTCCTCGTATCCCGCCCTTACTGTCGCTGGAGGTGTCTCCCCCAACTCTCCCTCTTCGTATCCCGCCTTTACTGTCTATGGATATTTCACCCCCAACTCTCCCTCTTTCTATCCCGCCCTTAATGTCTATGGATATTTCACCCCCAACTCTCTATCCTCGTATCCCGCCTTTACTGTCGCTGGAGGTGTTTCCCCCAACTCTCCCTACTCGTATCCCGCCTTTACTGTCTATGGATATTTCACCCCCAACTCTCCTTCTTTCTATCCCGCCTTTAATGTCTATGGATATTTCGCCCCCAATTACTGGCTTCGTTTCCCGTCTATACTGTCGTTGGAGGTGTCTCCCCCAACTCTCCCTCTTTCTATCCCGCCCTTAATGTCGATGGATATTTCACTCCCAGCTCACCCGCCTTGAATCCCGCCCTTAATGTCGATGGATATTTCACCCCCAACTCACCCGCCTTGAATCCCGCCCTTACTTTCCCTGGATGTGTCTCCCCCAAATGTGGAGGCACCAACTCTCCCGCCTTGAATCCCGCTCTTAATGTCTCTGCGTGTGTCGCCTCGTCAAACCTTACCGCGAGATCGTGCCGCAGGTGTCGCAGATGTCGCTAGTGGACACTCACTCGTCACATAAATGGCTATCGTTACAATACCTTTGGCAGGGCGCCTGGCGAGCAATAGGCTCAAGGCTACTAAGCCATAACGAAGGCCTCCAAGCTGAGGCACAACAGGTGACCAGGCCACCAGGCGTATAACGGCGGCTCCAGTTAATCATCGGCACCAGGGCTTTGGACCTCGTAGCCATGCGACACAACAATGATCAGTACACGAGAAGAGCCACGCCGAGGACCTATACAGGCACGAGTGAAGGCACCGTTGAGGCATTCACCCGCCACACTGGTAGCGGCGCCCACGCGTGGCACTGAACAGAACACCTGCACCGCACCGCACGTCTTCCTGCAGTCTTGGGTGTTGTTGCAGGAACATAAGACGCAACAGACGTGCCTCTGTCTGGCATCAGGCCAGCACTCCAGCAGCAGCGGGAGATGGAGTGCTGACGTTAGTAGCGCGCGGTTCTCAGCAGGTCTCTGCCATGGCGTACACACACAGGCAAAGGCGAGGTACACAATCAGTCAAGTGAGCTACAGCGGCCCTGACCGCGTGTCTCTCGCCACAGGTCTCGGCGACCACCTGCAGGACATACCGTTGTGCTGTACCTGTAACTGTGATGCACGCACACACGCGATGGGAAGCATTGCAGCACAACGTGCAACACTGGGGGTCACACCTGCCTCAAAATATTCCAGCGGCCAGCACTGCCACGCCAGCATCACAGACTCCTGCCCGCACCACACACCATGTCCCTCGTGGACACATCTTATCACTGCATTATATTTTATAGCCTGTCTTATCTGTATATCATGAACTATTATAACCTGAGTTTTTACTTTACTGACCAGACTTTTACCATTGCACACAATAACACTTATCCTATCTGAAACTTTTCCATTCATGACAGCTTGCTACTTTACAATAATATTGTTTTACAATAATATACTATATTGTTTGTTATATAATATATATTGTGTGTGGGTGTTTCGACCAGCTTGTACCTTGAAAGCTGACGCAAATATTGGGACCACTGAGACTGAGCTTATGACAACACACATTTGGGGGATGAGCGGAATGCTGCAATGTGTAGTTAATGATGCTTTACATGTACTGTAGAGAGAGAGAGAGAGAGAGAGAGAGAGAGAGAGAGAGAGAGGAGAGAGAGAGAGAGAGAGAGGAGAGAGAGAGAGAGAGAGAGAGAGAGAGAGAGAGAGAGAGAGATGAGAGAGAGAGAGAGAGAGAGGAGAGAGAGAGAGAGAGAGAGAGAGAGAGAGAGAGAGGAGAGGAGAGAGAGAGAGAGAGAGAGAGAGAGAGAGAGAGAGAGAGAGAGAGAGAGAGAGGAGAGAGAGGAGAGAGAGAGAGAGAGAGAGGAGAGAGAGAGAGAGGAGAGGAGAGATAGAGAGAGAGAGAGAGAGAGAGAGAGAGAGAGAGAGAGAGAGAGAGAGAGAGAGAGAGAGAGAGAGAGAGAGAGAGAGAGAAGAGAGAGAGAGAGAGAGAGAGAGAGAGAGAGAGAGAGAGATGAGAGGAGAGAGAGAGAGAGAGAGAGAGAGAGAGAGAGAGAGAGAGAGAGAGAGAGAGAGGAGAGAGAGAGAGAGAGAGAGAGAGAGAGAGAGAGAGAGAGAGAGAGAGAGAGAGAGAGAGAGAGAGAGAGAGAGAGAGAGAGAGAGAGAGAGAGAGAGAGAGAGAGCGAGAGAGAGAGAGAGAGAGAGACCGGACAGGAGAGAGAGAAGACGGAACTAGAGAGAAGAGAGAGAGAGGACGAGAGAGAGCAGAGCAGGAGAGAGAGAGAGCCTGGGGCAACAAGTGCAGTAAATTCGGGTCTCCTCATAAAACACAGCTACCCATGTCTACAGTCGAGCGTCGCCCTGCGCCTTAGTCTGCGATGGGAGAGCGCTGTGCCCAGGACGAGCGTGGAGGTGCTGGGGGTCACCTACGACTGCAGGCTGACCTCCAAGCCCACATTGAGCGCTCGCCAGAGAGTCTTCGGGGAAGCTGGCATCACTGAGGAGGAGTCATGGCTCCTTGACAGGCAAGGGGTTGGATGCTCTACAGGCGCAGGTGCCGCTATCTATGGAATACGCTTGCCTTCAGATGGAGAGCGGCGTGGCAACAAGCACCTGCCCTCCTTGACAAGGTACAGGGTCGCGCGATGAGGCTCATCGGGACAGCGGTGCCGGACAGGACACGACTTCACACCTCAGCACGCCGAGACGTAGCGGCCTCACGTGATGTACAAGGTGCATCAGCAGGCGATGCCTTACCGCACACACTCGCAGCCCCTACGGCGGCTCAGGTTACTACAAGGGCCGTTGCTCTAGCCCCCGCAGAGCTACTACAGCCCCGGATGTCGTACCTGGCACCACCAGCGTCAGTTCGTTATGTCTACGTTGCGTNTGAGGGGCCATTTAATCCGGTGCCATATTCGAGCTCGTCGCCTCCCCTGAAAAAAATTTAGTCGTAGTAAGGTGAAAAAATAGAAACCGGAAGAGAATTCCACAGTTTATTATTAAAATGGATGAAAGAAAAAAGATACTGATTGACTCTTGCATATGTAAGACGGATATAAAAGGAATGATAAAGAGTTGAATGTTTTGTGCAGCGGGGCCGCGGGAGGGGGGTGGCATGCAGTTAGTAAGTTCAGAAGAGTAGTGAGAATGAAAATAATGGTAGAAGACAGCAAGAGAAACAACATTTCGGCGGTGATTAAAGATTGAAGACAGTCATTCAGAGGAGTGGAGATGATGAGACGAAAAACATTTGACTCCATCCTGCTTATGAGAGCTATATGAGTCTATATCAAACATGAGACATACTTCATACATAGGAAGATAAGGCCCCTGTACAGAGCAATCAACTGTGAGGGAGAAAAATATGGACGCAGACGCCATAGGCCACCTAACTACTTAGAAACTGTTTTAGCAAGAAATGAGATGTGAGATTTCCAATACTGATTTTTAGTAAAGGATAGTCCAAAAATGTTCATTGGAGAAAAGGGAAAGAGTTGAGTGTCATTGAGGAAAATGATATAGTTATCTAAATGGTTTTGTCGAGTAAATAGGTGAAGAAATTAGGTTTTAGAGACATCGAACAAAACAAGATTTGATTGCTTTGGCCCAATCATAAATTATAGAACAAACAGAAGCTAGGCGCTCTGTGACGTCTCTCCGTGAATCACTTAGTTCATGTTGAGTTGTACATATTATGAACGACGTTGAAGAATGCAGGGTAGAATCATCAGCGTAGGAGTGGATAGGGCCTTGAGTTAGACATAGAAAATCATTATTGAATAATAAAAAGAGAGTTGGTGATAGGACAGATATCTGAGGAACACGACTATTGATAGATTTAGGAAAAGAACAATGACCGTCTATAGTAGCTTCAATATACCGGTCACAAGTCACGAGATTTTGATTGAGTTTGATTGATTTTGGTTGATTTTGATTGAATCAAGTTTGATTGAGAACATTTTTGACATTTTATATGAATGAAGGAGTTTTTGGTAAGATGAAGAAAATATTTGGCATGATTACGGGCAGAGATATAAAGGACATGAGTTTCAAGATATGGATGGTGACGGTACCGTCTTTGAGCCGCCTCTCTATCTTGGACAGCATGAAAACAGGCAGAGTTAAACCAAGGTTGACGAGCATTAGGATTAGAGAAAGTGTGTGGAATGTACGCCTCCATGCCAAAGACAATTGACCTAACTTATGCGCTTTGCACAAAGAGATGGGTCTCTGACGGTACCCGGACAGTTTGCCTACGGACAGTTTGCCTACGGACAATTTGCCTACGGACAATTTGCCTGCCGGACAGTTTGCCTACGGACAGTTTGCCTACCGGACATTTTACCTACCGGACATTTTGCCTACCGGACCATTTGCCTACCGGACCATTTGCCTACGGACAATTTGCCTACGGAAACTTTGCTAACTAACTAAACTAACCTAACCTAACCTAACCTAACCTACCCTAACCTAACCTAATCTAACCTAACCTAACCTAACCAAGGTAAAGAACATTTTTTTCTATGGAAACACTGAGGCAAAGTGTCCGTAGGCAAAGTGTCCGTAGGCAAATTGTCCGGTAGGCAAAATGTCCGATAGGCAAACTGTCCATAGGCAAACTGTCCGGTAGGCAAATTGTCCGTAGGCAAATTGTCCGTAGGCAAACTGTCCGTAGGCAAACTGTCCGGCCAAGGTCTCTGACATGGAAGCAGTAATCATTCCATTGAAAACCAGAGTATTATTGCCCTAGGTCCTCCCAATTAGATGAGTTGAAATGCCAAAAGCACCTCCACTTAGGTAGGTCCCGGGGCGACACCGAAGAGATAGGAATGGTTATATAAATAAAATTGTGATCGGGGGAACCCAATGGAGAGAATAGTTTCAAAAAGTAAGCAGAAGTGTTAGTAGTTAGGAAAAGATTAATAAAGTTGGGCGTGTCTTCAAGGCAGTCTGGAATACGGGTAGGGTGCTGCACCAGCTGCTCTAGGTCTTGGAGGATATAAATGTTATAGGCTTGTTCACGAGTTTTGGTAGTGAAATATGATGAAAGCCAAAGTTGATGGTGAATATTGAAATCGCCATGAATGGAAATTTCTGCAAAATTAAAATTAGATGATATGTGCTCCGCTTTTAACGTTAAATAGTCGAATAATTTTATATACTCCGAGGAGTTAGGAGAGATATATACATCACTTATAAATTTAGTAAGAGAAGAACTTAACACAATCAGCGCCACGTTGTATACGTCTACGTCGGCTGGTGGAATGTTGTCCTTGCCTCGCAACCACACCTTGACAACTGTCTAGAAGTTCGAGGAGTTTGCGAACACCTGGCTACTCAGGTGAAGGCAAGGATACCATAGGTATGAGTAGTTTGACTTTAAGATAGGGAACACTAATTATGCTACCTTTAGCCTGTAAAAATGTCACAAACTTTTGTGTAGTGTAATTTGTAACATTCTCCAATATTGTATGTAATTCAGTATAGATAAATAAATAAAGAAAGGAGAGAGATAAAATGACTATTTTATTAGTAAAAATATTATATACGTACCCCAATAACTAAACATGAATTTATCCCCATACACAAATGGGGACACAAAAAAAAATATGTATGGGCGTTGCCAACCATCGTTCCATGTTTTACCTCGTAGCGTCGGGTAGATGGAGGTGGGACGTGTAAGGAACTGGGGGAATTTCACTTCATGGAGAGCAAAGCAAAGCGAGAGAGCGTGGCTGCCTTGCTATTGAGGGTAGCATTTATCCAGCAATGTGTTATTTTCGAAGGCAAGTTACGTTCAGTATAACGGAATGATGCGTGTTTAGGAACACGTGAAATGAAACTACTATGAATGAGGATGAAGATGAAAGAGAGAGGAGCAGAAGGTGGAGGATTAAGAGGAGGAAGAGAAGGAGGGGTAACAAATAAATGAGAAAGGAGGGGGAAATGAAATTTTTTACTATGTTTGTCTTATAAGTGTTATAAGTGCGTTGACAAGTACATATGGGAGGAGTGGGTGACGGTATTGTAGTGGTAGCCCGTTCGCCTGCCTGCGAGAAGGCCCGGGTTCAATCCCCGGGTCTGCCACGATATCCTTAGGCAAGATATATTTCTCCTAGGCTGTTCGGACCTAGAACAAAAATATGTACCCAGATATAAGCTCCGGCTTGACACCCGTGTTCTGGGGTAATGATTTAAGTGCATGAAATCATTGATGTCTGGCTTGATAGCCCTGGCAGTTGATAGCCATAAAGCGAAGTCTTTCCTTTCAGATGGAAGGCAGATACAGTAACTAAGGAAGTACAGGAGGCACAAGGAAGGAAGAAATGGCTCAAATTCGGTGCCCCACCGGTCGTTGTATTAATTTTCACTTAAAGAACATGAATAGAAAGGGAAATTAATTTTGGTGGAAAGGCGGGAAGTTAAGAAGAAAAAAGGAGATATAAGTAGGCCAAGGAAAATGGAGGAATGAAGAGAACATATCACACATAGAAAAGCAGAGCCAGAAGAGCCGTCCTCCTTTTCCACTCACCACCCCGAAGATGGATGAGTCTTGGCACTAAGTCAAAATGTATGTCTTTTGTGTAACTGCTTATACACGACCGACTGGCGGGATGTTTATGCTGGTAGTGTAGTGTGTGCACGTCCTCTTCCCCTCACACCCTACTTACCTCACTGATACTCTTTCAGTTCTAATTGGTTCCGTCTGTCTTTTCTCTGACCTCCTCAACTCCTCTTAGCCGCCGTTTTTTGTTTTATTGTTTTCTTTCCTCTTCTTGTTAACCAACCATTCCTCTATATTTTATCGACCCACTCCATAGCTTTGGTTTTCATTTTGAATCTGAAGAACTGTCAGCTTCCAACGCATGAGCCTCTAATCACAGGCGTAACTATAAAAATCCAGCCAGCGCCACCACTCGCAAGTACCAACCATCACAGCTCTCAAGTGAATCTCCAGGGCCTACCATACGAGCCCTGGAGATCACTGCCTATAGGCGCTATAGGCAGAAATGTAAAACAAAAAAATTATAATCTGAGGATACAACAGTGTATACATATGTTTTTAGGGAGTGTTCAGTCGCCTGCAAACAGTGCGGTTTTTGCCTTATATATCATTTTCATCTATGAATTTCCCCTCATTACAGTCTCCCTTATGCTTTCTCCTAGTTTTGTTTTTATTATATCTCCTCTCTTAAAAAACTAATTTGCGGTTATTGTTCACGATGTTTTTGTGAGTGTTTGTGCCTTTTGCCGCTCTCGCCTGTTTACCCCTTCCTACCCAACTCATCGTCCACTTTCACCCCGGCCAATTCCCCTAGTCTTGTATCCCTTGATACATAAGGGAGATTATATGACACGCACGTCCCACGCTCACTGAACATGGAAGACAACAGTGACAATAGGTAGCGTCTCCAGGGTGGTATAGATAGGTCAGGCGAAAGAGGTCACAGTTGACAAGGGATTTATGATGAGGTACAAATGCGAGGATGTGTCATTAATTCTATGATATTTTCTTTCAATGGTTAAGATATATTAACCTTTTATGTATATTTTGACGAGAAGCTCTTGCCGCGTGCACGGACAGAGAGAGAGAGAGAATTACTCAAATATTTTCATTACGAGATTACATTCTTGCAATACACTCTTTTTTTTTTTTTCTCTCTCTCTCTCTCTCTGTGTATGTATATGTACTTACGTATATATATATATATATATATATATTATATATATATATATATATTATATTATATATATATATATATATATAATATATATATATTTATATATATATATATATATATTTAGGGTGGGTCCTCAAAATCAAAAATTGACTTTCAAATTTCTCACCCCCTAGATTTGTTCCATGTAATGATTCATTAAGCTCCTTGAAATTTTTACTCGATGGGATAATATTTACTGTTGTCACATGGGGTAAAAAGCCCTACCGGCTTTCCTACTGGAAATGTTCCCTACCGACGGTAAAAGCGATCTCCTATTGACCTATTGGTAGTGTGACCGTTGGAACCGTGCAAATAACACTTACCAACTAAATATTTTGATTGTGCTCTACTGATTGCCATCCTGCCTCAGGTAGGGGATAATGATTTGACAAAAGCTTAATTCTTTGCCTAGAAAATGTTGTTGTATAAGTTAGTATATTTGCCTTGATTTCACCTCAGCTACTCATATCGTTTAATTTCATATTACCTATTTCTCTTATCCGTACGTCTTTTACAATGTTTATGTCCTACTTGAATCATATATGTAACAATAAACTGTTGTTGTAGCCGTTGTAAAACGTTTTTTTTTTCACATTTACGTTCTCGATCAGTTCATATGATCATATGCCTATCTGGGATAGAATACTAATCAGGCGAGCAGATTAAAAGGAATGTAAGCATGAATTACACAGGTGCATTAGAGCTGTGCAGTTAATACCATAATTTAATTCACAGGTAAATATCATGGCATTGTCTACGAGATCTATCACTGAAGACTGAAGTGTGGTTGGTAGGCCAGCCACTGGAAAAGACTAGTGCGAGGAAGCTGCCCTCCAATGGTGATGTCCTGAGACACTTTTTTTCCTGCACAAGGAAAGAAAGCTTTCAGTTCGAGAAACAGCAAAGGAAACAGGAACATAAGTAATTGACCTATGGAAAAAGGCACGGATTCCAACCAACATCAGCAGACTTTCACGTCCGAGAAAAAGTGGAGAAATTGTTTGAGACTTACTGAAGTCTGGAAAAGTTTCAGTCTAGTTACTGAGAGGAAAAAATAGACGATCAGTCTCACAACCTGCTAAAGAAATTGCTTTTCAAGATTCATTTGCTGACCTTTTTGACATTGCCCATGCTCAAGCTATGACAATGATTAAAATTGACGAAGATCGAGAACTTCGTTAGGCTCAACGAGAGAAGGAACGGCGAGGATACATGGGTGGAGTTGATATTGCTTTGACATTAACGGAAGATCGAATTCACAAGCGTAGGAAGAGATCGAATGAACGGAAACTGGAGGAAGAAAAGTTAAAGAAGGAAAGGTATGCAAAGGTAGATCTGGAGCAACATTCATCAGGTAGAAGCAGTGAATCATGCACGCCATCTCCAACAAATCGTCAATGTACTTGACATGTTAACATAATCTCACCAGAGGTTGCTGCTGTTCTGGACAGGACTAAAATAAGTGACAGAAAGGCAACCTATATTTTAGCTGTAACAGCATCTACCTTAGGTCACAACATTGGGGGACTGGCCATCAACAGAAGCTCCATTCGTCGAGGTCGCTTAGCCAGGCGAAAAGAGATCTCTGCAGTGTTTAAGGCTGCTTTCAAAGTAAACTTAAAACTGTTGGTCCATCGGGATGGTAACGTGGTCCCCAGTCTGACTGGAAAAGAGAAGGTGGATCGTGTTCCTATTCTTGTATCTGGAGGACAGACAACTAAGCTGTTTTGAGTTCTACAACTTATTACCGGTAAAGGAGAGGCTATAGCACAAGCAGTGTTTGATTCATTGGAAGATTGGAACTTGACAGACCGTGTCGTGGGATTTTCATGTGATACCACATCCAGCAACACTGACCACACTATTGGAGCCTGAAAACTCTTAGAAAAGAAAATGGGCCGGAACCTTATCCATTTTGCTTGTCGCCACCACATCATGGAGTTGGTAGTTGAGGCAGCCTTATCTGCTTGCATGGGTGCAGCTTCGTCTGGTCCAGATATCCATATCTTTAATTAAGAGATTTCAACGAGTTTGGAAGTCCATGCAAAAGATCAGTTCGATGTTCTTGAGCGAAGTGAACTTCCAAAGATTGTACAAAATCAATTCACATCTTCTGAAGTAGAGGTTATGATCACTTTCTGCATGGCCCAATTGAAGAACCTACAACCTCGTGATGACTACAAAGAGCTTCGGGAGTTAACCATCATCATACTTGGTGGTAGTCCTCCTCAAGGCATACAGTTCAGGGAGCCAGGGGCATTCCATCGGGCCCGCTGGATGGCACGTGTAATATATGCCATACAAATCCTGCTGTTTTATAAACAGTTCAAGCTGACAGGACCAGACATGAAAGGTTTGAAAAAAATTGTAGCCTTTGCTGTTTCAACTGTATGTAAAAGCCTGGTTTGAAGCCCTTATAGCTATAAAAGCCCCTGCCAATGACCTTAATTTTATTTACAAGCTAATGACTTATGAATACCTGTGAGGAAGCACACCACCAAGACATTTTGCCGTCATCTCTGGTATCTTAGTGAGAATTTGGTGATTTTGGGCCTCTTTGATTCACAAGTGCCTGCTGATGTGAAGGCATGGTTTCATAGTTTTCAAGGCATGGTTTCAGCCTTGAAAGATAAGGGTCAAGAAAATCCTCCTCCTCGTATACAACTGGATCCGACACTCACAAATCTTGCAAGAAAGACTCTGGTAGATTTTGTCACTAGTAACTCCACCAAGCTGCTTGACAACTTTGGGGTGTCACAGAAGTTCCTTCATCAGGATCCAGAAAAGTGGAAGGATCTGTCAGAATTTGCAGAGGCAAGCAAGACCTTTCAGAACATCAAGGTGGTCAATGAATTTGCAGAGAGAGGAGTCGCCCTAATGCAAGAGTATAATGCTCTCCTCACCAAGAACGAAGAACAGCATCAGTTCCTCTTGTAAGTCATTGAGAAGCACCAAAAGAGGTTCCCATTTGCTACAAAGGCCTCCCTGATGTCCACAGAAATCGGGCAACAATGAGTGGGTTATGGGCCCCCACGATACCCCCCCCCTTTGAGGGGCTAATACTCACTGCATCCTAAATGCATGAAAAGGACTCGGAATGGCCTCGTGTGACACCTCCATATGTTGTTCACATCAATCCAAATTTTGTATACATGCATTCTAGCCTCAATGGAAGCTAACGAAGGGGTGATACCTAAGGAATTGTTGTTTCAATATTTTACCTTATATTTGAGGACCGCCCTAATATATATATATATATATATATATATATATCTTGATATTTCAGGGTGACAAAGACACTCGTCATACTTGGGGTTGTTTATACGCAACGTTTCGCCAAAGGCACTTGGCATCATCAGGCTAAAAATAGTTAAAAGTTAATATATTGCAATGCTAAAAAGCGAACATCTAAAAAATTATTTCTTAAGAACAATAAAATATTCCTATATTATCTAAAATTACTAACTAATAAATAAAATATAATTTGTACTTAACGGACCTTGGTGTGTATGCTGTCTGAGTTGGTAGAGGACTGAATGAACACTAGTTTCGTGGGTAACATTTCAGCTTGTGTGGGGCGATAGAACCGAGAGTCGGGCAATCGAAACAGTGATAGTCATTTGAGTATATGTAGTTGGTGTGAAGTGACTTGGTTATTAAGATCAGGGGACAGATGCTTGATGTGTATGGATTCTAATAATTTAGTGTCACTAGGGTAGTGTGCCTTGGATAGGATACTAAAGTCATTCATAGAAAAAGGGTGATCTAAATCATGTGAGTGTGAGCGGATTGCAGATTGCGAAGGTGAAGAAATGGGTCGACCAGTACGTGCAGAAACACCTTTATGCTCAGAAACACCTTTATGCTCTGAGCATAAAGGTGTTTCTGCACGTACTGGTCGACCCATTTCTTCACCTTCGCAATCTGCAATCCGCTCACACTCACATGATTTAGATCACCCTTCTTCTATGAATGACTTTAGTATCCTATCCAAGGCACACTACCCTAGTGACACTAAATTATTAGAATCCATACACATCAAGCATCTGTCCCCTAATCTTAATAACCGTGGCAGGCAGACCGGCTATAAATAGCGCTTCACTTCGCATCTTAATCATGCTCACCTCAACTCCTGAGGAGAAAACATCTTCCATATGCTGCTGAAGAAGGGTTCTTAGACCCGAAATCGCGATACAGCAAACATGACAAGCAACGGCGAAGTCATAAAAGTGATTACAAAAGAGAATAAGACACTCTTAAGACAAAGAAAATATCTTTAAGAAGATAATAAACGCTGAACTAGCTATCACTTTTAACGAGATCTGCCTCAGAGAAAATCTCCTGCCCGTATATACTCTCTCTCTCTCTCTCTCTCTCTCTCTCTCTCTCTCTCTCTCTCTCTCTCTCTCTCTCTCTCTCTCTCTCTCTCTCTCTCTCTCTCTCTCTCTCTCTCTCTCTCTCTCTCTCTCTCTCTCTCTCTCTCTCTCTCTCTCTCTCTCTCTCTCTCTCTCTCTCTCTCTCTCTCTCTCTCTCTCTCTCTATATATATATATATATATATATATATATATATAGGTGTGTGTGAGGAACTATATGAAATACACCTCCATCGGTGGTGTAAGTGGTAACGGTGATTACCACTTTCACCTTCACTATGCGGCGTGCTTCGGAGCATCAAGCGGCACCTACTCGACTCTCTAAGTCAACACTTCCAGCCCCTCTCCCAGGGTAAGGGGTACTCTACGCAAGTCGATGTCGGAGCCTCGCCGCCACGATTAAAGCAGACAGCCATAGCTCTCCACTCCAGCAACACCTCCTCTACTACCAAGTGCTGTTCTCATCCCTAGAAGGCCATACTGAAGACGTGGGCTTCCTTACAATTGGCCCTTCACTGTCCCGCAACCATTCAACGCTCCCCAGCTGTATGAAGAGTTACTTTACGGTGCTGACGATTGCCGCTGCAATCCACCTCTCTTCAAAGCTGCGTTCCAGAGAGTTCCCAGGGTGACATTACCCCTGCATCTTCAGTTGTTGTTTGGTGACTTATCTGGCGGCTAGCCATTTATTCTTATTGATTTGTTGTGTAAATATATTCGGGATAATCATATTCCTTGAATTTCCTTCCCCCACATTTCTTAGGTTTGGTAATATTAATTGATAACCACCTCGGCCCTGACTATATATATATATATATTTATGTATATATATATATATGGGGGCTTTTCCATTATTTGTTAGTGTTAAGATATTAGGCCTTACGAGAAGCTACGTCCGCCTACACATACATGTTTAAGCATCAAGTTCATACAAGAGCTTCGGCTAAATGGACCAGGGCTTGTGATCATCTAATATACTATAGGAGTAGCCGTGTTTCTGTCTGTTTGTTTTGGGTAGCCGAAAGTGTAAATTCAATTTTGATGAGAGTAGGCTAAAAAAAACTCGCAAATAAATTATAGGTGGTAAGCGGCTTGGTCCCATGTCGATTGGATCATTTTGAAGGGGGCTTTGGGGCTAAAAACACTTATGAGTAATAGATTACAGGAAGAGACTGTAGTAGCGCCCTACCGTATTTCACAAATTCCGTAGATTCATGGACTTAGCGTGTGTGTGTGTGTGTGTGTGGCGTGCATGCATGTGTGTTTGTGTGTGTATCTGCATGCATGCATGTGTGTGTGCGTGCGTGTGTGTGTGCGTGTGTATTTGTGTGTGTGTGTGTGTGCCTGCAGGACAGGCGTGGGGCTGGGGTGAGGCAGGCGTGGGGCCGGGGATGAGTCAGGTTTGGGCTGGGGTGAGCCAGGCTACGGTGGTGGTAGGTGGTCTACCCGAGGCACTTTGACCAGTGATCAACGACAGCAACAACACGATTGGAGTTTGCACTCACATTGTTGTCTAATATTATACTACTACTACAAACATCAATACATGGGTCCGAAGGGCCCACAAATACTGGTCTAACATACTATAGGAGTAGCCGTGTGTCTGTCTGTTTTGGGTAGCCGAAACTGTAAATTCTATTTTGATGCGAGTAGCCTAAAAAAATCGGAAATAAATGGTAGGTGGTAGGCGGCTTGGTCCCATGTCGATTGAATCTTTTTGAAGGTGGGTTTTGGGCTAATAACACTTTAAGAAGTATTCGATTACAGGGATAAACTCTGCGGTAGCGTATTGCTGTATTTCACTAAATCCGTAGACTCCTGGCCTTACCGTATGTGTATTCATCTAGTTGTATTTTACAGGGCCGGAGCGACGCTCGTATGGCCCCGTCTCCATATCAACATTTTTATCATTCATCCTTAGTGCTTAGTTTTGGCCGAATCCAGCACCCCGGAGAGCAGGTCACAAACCCCGGCTAACACCCGGTACCCATTCACTGCTGGGTGGACAGGGGCTTGGGTTTTACGGAAACAGCCCATATATTTCCGCTCCGCCCGGGGATCGAACCCGGGACTTTTCGGTTGTGAACCGAGCGTGTTTCCCCTACACCACGGAGTATGTGTGTGTGTGTGTGTGTATGTGTGTGCATGCATGCATGTGTGTGTGTGCATGCGTGTGTGTGTGTGTGTGTGCATGTATGTGTGTGTGTGTGTGTGTGTGTGTATGTGTGGTCGATATTCTAATATACTCCACGCACGGCCAACTCTTCGTCAGCCTGTCAAGGTTTGTCTGTGCTGATGCCGTCGAAGTGTAAGCGCCCTGTGGAATCACACGGAACGTGGTCTACCCCGAGGCACTCTGACCAGTGACCAACGATAGCAACAACACGATTGGAGTTTGCACTCACATTGTTGTCTAATATATACTACTACTACAAACATCAATACATGGGTCCGAAGGGCCCACAAGCACTTGTTATATCTGTGTATGATAATTGTGAAATCTGAAAAAGGCCAATAATTATATCAATCAATCAAACAATTAATCTCTCTCTCTCTCTCTCTCTCTCTCTCTCTCTCTCTCTCTCTCTCTCTCTCTCTCTCTCTCTCTCTCTCTCTCTCTCTCTCTCTCTCTCTCTCTCTCTCTCTCTCTCTCTCTCTCTCTCTCTCTCTCTCTCTCTCTCTCTCGCTCTTTATCACTCTCTCTTACTAAGCAGACGCGGTAAGGAATCTGTATCCTTCTAAGTGCTAATTTTCTCAATCGATGCCATTATTTCGACATATATATTTCTTTACACACTTTCAACTTTCTGAATAATATTTTCAATGTTTTTTTTTAAACTTAATTTATGTTTAATGTTGTCAATATATTTAGCATTTTGTATTCATATAATAGTTTGCTCGTGGGAGCTAATTTGAAGCAATTTTTTTCTTGTGTTATTTCCTAGAATTTTTTATTTTCAAATAACTGCGAACTCTTGTTATTATCTTACTTGTGACTTTTTGCTTCCTTCTCACTCCTCACTGTAATTTTTGTATGAGTAAGTTTCTTGTATACTTCTTAGACAAATAGAGTATCTGTAGAGTAGTTTTAGAGAGAGAGAGAGAGAGAGAGAGAGAGAGAGAGAGAAGAAGGTCATAGTCCCTCTCATCAAACGAGGCGCCGTTACAGTACTAGCGGCGGCAACTATAGACGCGTCGCCACAAACTACGACTCCACCACCACTCACTCCCGTGGCGGACAAAACCTTCCGCATTGTGGAAAGTGCCTTCAGAGAGGTCACACCAGACATCACTGCACTGCCATCGTCTGTGAATACTGCGACAAAAGGGGTCATACTCGCGACCTTTGCCGTAAACGGCTGGCTGAGGAAAAACGGAGCCAAAGCTACGAGTATTGTCTGCGTTCAGGACATACTGCAGACAATTGTTTCACTCGAGCAGCTGAAGAAAGGCAGGAACTTTTCTTCACAGAACTTCACTTCACAGATCACTAAACGAATCCCTCTCCTCACCAATCCTCTCCTCCCCAGCCCACTCACACCCATCACAGCGTCACCCACAGGTGCTTACACCATTGCCATACGTTGCTGCCGAATCCCCATACCATCACTAAGGGCAAGGAATGGCACATGCTGGCCTCAAGATCCTGTCTGCCAACGTTCGCGGCTTCAGGACGAATGTCGGCGACCTAACACACACCGTCCTCAGGAACAAAGCTGACGTCGTGGTGGCCGTCGAGACGTTCCTGACTGATGAGTGTGTGACATCATGTGACAGAATCCCGGGCTATTGTCACTGGATGCGGCGTGATCGAGGCACCGGACAAGGCGGCGGTGTAGCAGTGTGTCACCGTGAGGGACTGCAGCTTCAGTTACTGCCTGTCCCGGTCCCCGAGGAGATAGAAGCGATGTTCTTCCGCCTTCTCCTCACAGACAAAAGTGCTGTCTTGTTATGCGCTCTTTATCGCCCACAATGGCACGGCGCAGCACCCTTAGCCTTCCTCACCGACCAGCTGGACACCATCTTGGCCACCCGTGACTGCCAGAACAGCGTTATCGTGGGCGACCTGAATCAGCACTTGGTGAAAAGGGCCTTCACAGAGTTGACAGTGGTCCATGGGCTCACCAATCACGTCACCTTCCCCACACACGTACGAGGTGGCTCTCTGGACCCAGTGCTCACTGATCTTCCTGCAGACTCAGTGCAGTGCAGCCAGCTGAACACAGTTGGCAGCTCTGATCATCATGCAGTGCTCTCCCACATTGGCCTAGACCCCGCCAGCGAGGAAACATGCCAGCGGGTCATTTGGCTGTGGGATAGAGCTGACTGGCTGGCCATCAAGCGCGTCCTGTCTGACACTGACTGGGCCGCCGCGCTCTGCGGTGACGTGGATCACAATGTGGCCACCTTCACCGCCATTCTCCTTGCCGCGCGGGTCCAACATGTTCCACATAGAGTGTACGAGGCTGAGCCGCGAGACCAGCCGTGGTTCGGTTTCAGGCCTTGCCGCGGAGGATAAATACAAGGCTTGGGTGCGCCTAAAGCGCCGCCCCACACAGAGGAACAAGGCCCTGCACCGCGCCACCTATAAGGCCATGACCAGGACAGCTTCATGGGCCAGGAACAGGTGGGAAAATGACGTCAGGAGGAAACTAGCCTCCAATCAAGTTGACCCCAAGCAATGGTGGTCCTTGGTGAAGGAGAGACAAGGCACCGTCACCCAGGAGAGAATCCCGCCCCTCATCACACCAGCAGGAGACTGGGTGGTAAAAAACCAGGAGAAGGCAGACCTCCTGGCGACGCACTTCAGCAGGAAGATGACGACACAGGACCCTGAGTGGCAGCCACCTCGCCTCACCCGTATGTGTCACCTGGGCCTGGACAGCCCGGTGGTCACGGAGGACATCGTGGCCCGCCCCCTGCGTACCGTCAACACAAAAAAGGCGCCTGGGCCTGATGGTGTGAGTCCCTTCCTGCTCAAGCACTGTGCAGATGAGCTAAGGCCCCTCACGCACATCTTTCAGCAGTGCCTCCAAACGGGCGCCTGGCCAAGCCTGTGGAAGGAGGCTCGTGTCACGCCCGTACACAAGAAAAAGGAGAGGACTGATCCAGCCAACTATCGTCCAATCTCGCTCTGTCAGTTGTCAGCAAGATCTTAGAAAGGATAATTGCAGAGCAACTGACCCGCCACCTAGAGGAGCACCACCTGATGTCCCCTAGACAGTACGGGTTTAGGAAGGGACGCTCCGCCTCGGACCTGCTTCTCCTGCTCTCCAAATCATGGCAAGACTCCCTGGATTCTGGCCGCCCATCGCTGGTGATTGCCCTGGACATCGCCGGGGCCTTTGACTGTGTGTGGCACAAGGGCCTCCTGGCAAAGCTTGAACAGCTCAGCATCGCGGGACACCTGCTGGCGATGTTCTCGAGCTACCTGCACAGACGGAGTCTGAGGGTGGTGGTGAATGGGAGCACGTCAGCCACGTACCCGGTGGAGGCTTCCGTTCCACAGGGATCGGTCCTGGGGAGAGATGCTGCGAAGTGCCATAGAGGTAAGAGCGTAAGGCGAAAAGAGCGCTTTACCGGTCTTCAGGCGCTTTTGTAACAGGCCCGGCTAAGGCACCGGCTCAAGGCTATGTACAGTCGATATTTCAGGCGCTTTTGCTCTGCCATACACCTCCAAAGCCCAATGCGTGGGTGTGGTCCGAGAATCCTACTAGCCAATCACGCTGCCCGTCTGAGCGCTGTTTAGGCAGCTTCGACCAATCACAAGGCTTGAACACTTCAACACCAAAACAAGAATTTTTGTCCCTCCCTCCCTCACCTCTGCAATAAGGCAACGCTCGCCCCCGCGGCCCGCCGAAAACTGTTTGTCACAAGTATGATATTCATCACAGGTTTTGACCACCTATATATTTTTGCATTGGGACGTGCCACATACCATGATAATAAAAAAACTGTGGTGATTCCGAGACTGTGAGGGAAAATTTAATGCAAGCAAAAGTACAGAAGTAAGGAGGAGTTGAATAAAAAAAGGTGAAAGATAATAAATGTTTATACACGATCTCATTTTGCTCTCATTATCTTATTATAGGTATAGTTTACTGTAATTTTTATACAGTCATGATATGCACTAATGTCTCGTGAAGATGATGGTATGTTCAGTTGTCCTAAATATCATCTAGTAATATGATAATACCGTATAATAGTACAACATTTTAGTGCGGGCGGAGCACCCTTGGTGACATTGCCTAGTCGCTTTGCCCGCCGCCGGCCCGCCAACCAACACACAACACAACAATTTTATCGCCAGCATATAAGCTTATAAAAACACCCTATAGTGCCGCATTTAGTCTTTCACGATCAATTCATACACACCTTGCAACACTATTATACGTAAACACCAATTGTTACGTTGTAGGAACTGAAACAAGGCTGTATTTGCCTTATAAACAGAAGATGAATGTTTGTCAAAGCCAACAGTAGCTCACTAAGTCAGGGTCTGACCATGCCTTATTTTCAGCGCCTTTAGCGGTGCCACTAAGGCAGCAATCTCGACTGAACATAGCGGTGGGAGGGCGTTTCGCCTTACCACAGGCGCCCTAGTGGATAGGGCGCCCTAGCTCGCTCTCAGCATCTGGGCCCTGGGCCCCATCCTGTGGAACATTTACTTCAATGACCTCCTCCAAAGCCTCCCTGTGGCGTCTGCCTATGCTGACGACTGCACCGTGTCCCACTCCTACACCAGAGAGGAGACTGCGAACGTGATGGATGCCACCAACCGTCAACTTGGTGATATCACGGCCTGGGGAAGACGGTGGCAAGTCAAGTTTGCTGCCGAGAAGACCCAGGCCATGGTTATATCACGTTCGAGGGAGGACCCCAGGCTACTCGAGGGGAAGCTGAAGTTTGGGGACGATACCCTTGCCATCAAGGACTCCATCAACATCCTGGGGGTGGAGGTTGACTCCAGGCTCCGCTTTGACCGCCACCTGGAGACAGTGGCACATCGAGCTCCCTGAGGGTGACTCTCCTGCGCCGAGTAAGGCACCTGCTCGACGCTGACGGCCTCATGCGGCTTTATAAGGCCCAAGTGAGGCCCGTCATGGAGTATAGTCCTCTCACCTGGATGAGTAGTGCCCAGTGCCACCTGTCACTGCTGGACAAAGTGCAGAGGCGTGCTGAGCGCCTCATACACCCAACCGACGACCAATATCACAGGGAACGTCGCCCGCGGCAACAGTGGCAGCAACAGCAGCGACGACAACAACAACAACATCAGCTGCAGCTCCACACCAACAACAACAACAACAACGACTACAGCAGGAGCAGTGGCGGGATGATCTCCGCTCCCAGCTTTACAGCCTGGGGCACCGGAGGAGAGTCGGTGCCCTCACAGTGTTGCACAAGGCCCAGGTGCAACACTCTTCCCACCTTGCAGGACTTCGGGTCCCGTGGAGGAAGTCAGAGCGTGCTACGAGGACGGTAGCGTCAGGTGATCTCCTCCTCGAGGCCCCGAGGACCCACACCGTGATGGGCCAGCGAGCCTTTACTTGGGCCACGGCGACACTGTGGAACACCTTCACGGTTGAGGTGGATGTCGTGGCCATGAACACCCAGCAGGTGAAGGTGGCGGCCCACAGATGGTGCCGCTTACATCCGCCTTAGTGCCCGCAAGGCGTAACACAGTGTCGTGTCAATAGTGATACATAGTGACACACACACATAGTGACACACATTGACACAGTGACACAGTGTACGTGTAAATACTGCGCCTGAAAAGTGCCTGTGACGGACAGTGATCCTCAGTTTGTAACATTATATATTTAGTTTATCCTATAAGGCATAGCTTTCAGATAGATGTCCCCGGGACAGGGGACATCTTTAGCTTTCTGCCACCCATTGCCTTCAACAACCTCTTTGCTATTTGTAGCCCCATGTATACCATGTCAGTTGTTTAAATAAAAAAGAATAAAAAAATAAAAAAATAGAGAGAGAGGGAAAGAAGGATATAAAGAGAGAGAATAAATATATACGATGAACCAAATTGTCTCCAAAACAAACCAGTAAATTAACACAAACATACAGTTATTGCCACTCGTTCCGCAAATTTCACTCGCCAAGTAGAGGGAGAGTAAAAAAAGATGTTAAAACGGAACATGTAACGAATAAGTTAGTGCAGCATCAGCCAAGTTTGCCGCAACACTGGAGGCTTGCAACACTGATGCTAAACATTATCCTTCTTCATTGCTTCCTTTCTGCATTCATTTATTCATTTCTCTCTCTCACCTTCCACTTGCCCACTCTCTGATTCACCTCATTTTTCTATCTTTGCTTCCCTCGTTTTCTTCTTCCCTTGTTGCTGTTGTTGTTTTTGTTTACCTTCCTATTCTTTTTGCCTACGTTTTTTTCTATTGCTTTTTGTCGCTACTTCTTATTCTTCTTTTACCTTTTTCTCATCTTTATTTTTGTCACTCTTCCTGCCCAACATCCTTAGCTGAAAGAAAAATAAAAGCATTATTTTTTGGTCATAATTTCTTACCATCATTATGAGTTATTCATTGTGATAAAAGTCACGTTTGGCATCAACGCTCGGGTTAACGAGCAACATTTTTTTAATTCTATTTTTTGCACAGATAAACCAATAGTGAGGCGTACTAGGGAAGGTACCTCATTTTATAATTTAGGGTATGTTACCTGTTAATCCATATTTTCTTGTTAGATCTACCCCTCCTTTTTATCTCTGTTTATTCTCTCTTTCCCAACCGAGGCAGCACGAGGGAGAGGTAGCGAGGGCTTCATCAGTAAGGCGAAGGATAGACAGGTCAGGTCATACACCACTGTATACCTGGACTGTTCACGCGACAATGTTTTGAATTGCGGGGCTGCATAGGGGCCCGCGGGGCGCCCAACAAAGAGATATAGTGGTCTATGGACTATCATATAGACTGGTTTATCAGTATATATGGTATACTGTAATCTTCGTAAATGTTTGTTCTATAATATTATCAAATAAAAAACAGTAAAACACGCTACAGAAATGCCATTACGAGACTATGAATAAATATGCATGAACTTAATATTCACTTAACTCTTCGCCATTTAAAACTTTGCGACTCAACTTTTATCATGAAGGGTATCAAAGAACGCAATTTTATTAGCTTTCCATTGCATATATTTCGTTTCGATAACTATCAATGAAAATTACTAAGATTAGCTGTTAAATAAATAAATAGATATCTAATCAATCATACGGAATTTCCGAGGAGATGTAATTAAATTGTTACTTATAATTTCGTTTTCATGATAAAAATGTGATACGCAATTAGCGTTGCATCGAAATAAATAACTATAAGGATGCAAATTTACCCGATGATGATTTTGCATTTATTTTAACGTTTTATCTATTTTTATTGTATTATAGAAACTAAAGATAACTATAATGAATACTAATAAAATGGCTTCTATTGATACCTTCATGATAAAATTGACTCGCAAGTTTTAAATGGCGAAGAGTTGAAGTGGTATATACGTTATGCAATTTCTGTGCTAGCTCATGGATTTTTTTAGCGGTTTTACTGTTTTTATTTAGTAAATCTATAGAGGACTATTTACGAAGATAGGTAGTATCATATTACTGAATAACCTATTATATCGTTATTATATATTATTTGAATCCGACGAGCCCTCCGACTATCGGGCCTTGCGCGACAGGCGATATTCGTTTCCAGTCTCCAGTTATTTGGTCTAATGGTCGATGTACTCAGGTTCCTTTCAGGTGCTATCAAGGGAGGTGTCGGATGGCGTACTGAGTACCTACTTAGGATGTTACTTGTGATTTTATTTTACCTATTATACGACTCTGAAGATATGTTACCAAGGTGCTGCATATACTTCTTATCTCACACCTTTATTTTGTATAGTAATAGCGATGATTTGCGTTAGGCATAAAGTTATACACCCTTTCTGAATAGAGCGATGAAGGGGCGGTAAATACGGTTACCTGAGGAATCCAGGTCACCTGTCCTCTTACAAGGCTCTAGACTGATTGCACCTGCCTGCCTGCTAATGACTCTTATCGCCGTCCCATTGTCTTGTGGTCAGGTTTGCCTCTAGAGAAGCTGTCGCACGGTAATCGTTAACGAGGAGTGGTTGTCAGCTGACAGCGAGGGAACGTGTATTGCCGTCAAGTTTCTGGAACATGTGATGAAAAAAGTAATACTTTTAGCGACTGATGATGTCGATCACGTCAAAGAATAAGATGATCTCTTTAAAGCTCAAAGAGTGTTGCGTTTTCATAATTATTACTTTACCAATGTGATAGATAATCCACAGGTCATAAATTTTCGTTAATATTTGCGTAAGAAAGGTTAAAGTAAGATCAAGGTTTCTCAAATACTCCTATATATGATTGTCCATTTTTTTTGTCAAGTAATACACATCGTCACCTCATCCCCCATCCCCTCATTCGTAAGGATGTTTTCTTTGCTCTTTCTGGCCTAGATCCTCGGAAGGCTTACGGTCCTGACGGAGTCCCTCCTATTGTTCTTAAAAACTGTGCTTTTGTGCTTGCACCCTGCCTGGTCAAACTTTTCCGTCTTTGTCTATCTACTTCCACCTTTCCTTCATACTGGAAGTTTACTCACATCCAACCTGTTCCTAAGAAGGGTGACCGTTATAATCCTTCAAACTACCGTCCTATAGCTTTGACTTCCTGCCTTTCAAAGCTTTTGAATCTATACTTAATAAGAAGATTCTTAAGCAGCTATCTGCTCACAATGGATAAGTAGATAAAGGGGTTTAATAAAGGAGAGGTAAAAAAAGTTCTTACGGCTATTAACCAGGGTAGAAAAAGAAGTAACGGATTCAAGCTGGAAGGGCGTAGATTTAGAAAGGAAATAGGGTAAAACTGGTTCACAAATAGGGTGGTGAATGATTGGAATGGACTCAGTAGACAGGTAGTTAGTACGGAGTCATTGGGTAGCTTAAAAGAAGGGCAGGATAGGTTCATGGATGGGAATGGAAGGTGGATGTAGGTAGTGTTAGGTGACAGGAACTACCACGTGTAAGCCTCGCGGCCTCTTGTAGCTTCCTTATTTTCTTATGTTCTCATGTTCTAATCTTCTATCTGATCTTCAGTACGGTTTCCGTAATTGGCGATCTACTGG
>JACEEZ010003994.1:243220-258220 GCA_016584305.1 Chionoecetes opilio | reverse complement strand
TGATATATTGAGGAGAATAGCATGTCCGTCCTACAGTAAGTCTGCAATAGAACGGTTTAAAGAAAACTTAGATGAAGGTACAGCGAGAAGGATGAAACCGATGAGTTAGTTTGGGAAATTTTAGATTTGTACCAACTCTATAAAAAGCTTTTGATATGTCATGTGCACAGCACAGTTTCACAGACAACCCCTAAAGGATGATACCATGATTCAGTTAGGGAAGCTAGAAGATCGGCCCAGGTAGATCGTTATTACGGAAACCGTACTGCTAATCAGATAGAAGAATTGTGTAGCAGAATAGCTGCTTTAAGAATCTTGTTTGTAGTATAGATTCAAAAGCTTTGAAGGCAGGAAGTCAAAGCTATAGAAGTATTTGAAGATTATAACGGTCACCCTTCTTAGGAACAGGTGGATGTGACAAACTTCTAGTATGAAGGAAGGTGGGAGTAGATAGACCAAAGACGGAGTTTAACCAGGCAGGGTGCAAGCACAGAAGCATAGTTTTGAGCATAGGAGGGACTCGGTCATCCGTAGCCTTCTAAGGATCTAGGCCAAAGGGAAATATACACATTACGACTGAGTGGGATGGGGGAGGAGGTGACGATGTGTATTACTTTGAAACAAAATATGGACAATCATATATAGGAGTATTTGAGAAACCTTGATCTTACTTTGCCTTTTTACGCAAATATAACGAAACTTTAGACCTGTGGAGATTATCTATCCATTGGTAAGTAGAACTTGAAAAAGCCACACTATTTGCGCTTAGAGAGATCATCTTATTCTTGACGTGATAGCTCACATCGTCGCTAAAGTATTACTTTTATTCATCACTTGGTTCCAGAACTTGACGGCTCAATACACCGTTCCCTCGCTATCAGCTGAACAACCCACTCCCTCGTACCGATTATCCGTGCGCCAGCTTCTCTAGCGGCAAACATGACCCACGAGACGATTGGGACGTTGATAGAGTCATTAGCAGGCGGCAGGTGCATAAGTCTAGAGCCACTGAAGAGGAAGGTGACCTGCATTCCTCAAAATGAAGGGTGTAATAACTATTTTTCTAACGCAAATCATTGTTAATTACTCTACAAATAAAGGTGTTGAGTACAGAAAGTATATGTCACACCTGAGTAACATATCTGTCCCCAGAGTAGTTTTAATAGTAAACAAAATCATAAACCACATGACGTAAGTTCTCAGAGTATTACTCTCGCTCTCTCTCTCTCTCTCTCTCTCTCGTCTCTCCTCACTCTCTTCATCTCTCTCTCAATCTCCGTCTCTCTCTCTCTCTCTCTCTCTTCTCTCTCTCGCTCTCTCTCTCTCTCTCTCTCTCCTCATCTCTCTCTCTCTCTCTCTCTCTCTCTCACTCTCTCTCTCTCTCTCTCGCTCCTCTCTCTCCTCTCTCTCTCTCTCTGTCTCCTCTCTCTCTCTCTCTCTCTCTCTCTCCTCTCTCTCATCTCATCATCTCTTCCTC
Organism: Chionoecetes opilio; assembly: GCA_016584305.1. Classification (NCBI taxonomy): domain Eukaryota; kingdom Metazoa; phylum Arthropoda; class Malacostraca; order Decapoda; family Majidae; genus Chionoecetes; species Chionoecetes opilio. The sequence continues at coordinate 256,743 of JACEEZ010003994.1, read as the reverse complement.
TCTCCTCTCGCATCTGCTCGCTCTCTCCTCTCCTTCTTCGCTCTCTCTCTCTCTCTTCCCACCTCTTTCTCTCTCTCGTCTTCTCTCTCTCTCTCTCTCTCTTCTCTCTCTCTCTCTCTCCTCTCTCTCCTCTCGTCCAAACTCCTTCTCTCTCAGTCTCTCTCTCTCTCTCTTGCTCCTCTTTTTTTATTTTTTTATTTAAACATACATAATGGACAACGTAACGGGTTGAGTGTTTGCAAATGATTTTTTACTGTTACCGCGCGCTGCAACGGATCGTTAAAAAACTTGAACATAGCCCATAGTGTGAATCATACTTTATTGGAAGTAACAAACAGTTGGATGGTACAATATGCATGAATAATTCCCATTGTTTTCATGTCAGCTTATAAAACTAATAATATGTTATGCTGAACTTCTACCTGTGGCAGGAGTAGCAAAAAAGATATTCTCAACCCCTTCACGCCCATATCTTTCCTTTGCTATAAAAAGTTGTCTGTTGTCGAGCCATAAAACTACGAAAAGTTACTGAATATACCAAATTAGTTAGTGGATAAGGATACAAAACAGGTCATATCTGTAAAATATTGCTTATATTCACTAAATCGTCTAATGGTAGCCAAATTACAATGGAAATTATGTTCTGGGTCTCATGGGTTAAACGCCATAAATTTATCTTACCTCTTATGTCTATTGAGGTGGGAAAGTACTGCCGTAATTCATAAGGAGGCTTGTCACACATTCCTTGTACAAAAAGGAATTGTGTACCTCCAGACAATAGTCGTTTACCATTGTTTAGTTAAAACTATGGTAATATTTCAGAATTACGCCCGTCTCATACGGAAGACACCTATGTGTTATATGAGGTGCCTTCTGCACATAAAAAATGCACTACTGTATTGTTTTTCTGACGGAAATCACTCGTTCCTAGATAATAATTTAGGTTAGGTGAGGTTTAGTTTTGTTCATAACTGACGGGTCGAGGACGGGCGAGTTTTCGGCCCATTCACTTGCGGACACCAAAAATATAACTTTGTTTTATATAATATTATAAATATACTACTATTATATTACCTATTCTAAACCTAAACCTAACCTAAATCCTACCTACCCAAACCTAGCCTAGCTACTATTATATAAAATAAGTGCTATGTTTTTGGTTTCCGCAAGTGAATAACTATTGCACATCATACGGACCCAAACATAATAGAGAAAGAGTTAGCTGAAAGGCATATGGAGCAGCCAACACCTGCGGAATATAAACTAATTTATTTTATTTTATTAGTGCCCAATACCAAAGTTATAACGAAGTAGTTACTGTCCCTAGGTTACGGTGACATTCTATAGTCTTTTCCCGCCATATTTAGTGGGCTTTTTCCTCTAGATCTTCACATATCCTAGACCTTCACGTATCTTCAGATAACTCCAAAACGTAATTACAAAGCGAGGGAGAGATAGCACTTTCTCTTTCCCAGCATTACCCAAAGATCGGTAATAATGAACTACAAGCTCGCACCAAGAGGGCGAAACTGGCAATCGCGAGTCAGCCTCGCGTGGACAAGACTGTGGGTGAATGGTCACACGCACATACGATTGAACTGAGAAAGGTCAACGACAAGTGACAAGAGAAAGATTTGGAAGTTAATCTAAAATTAAACGGGACAACAAAAAAGAGAGAGAGAAGAGAGAGAGAGAGAGAGGATGAGAGAGAGAAGAGAGAGAGAGAGGAGAGAGAGAGAGAGAGGAGAGAGAGATAGAGAGATAGAGGGAGAGAGAGAGGAGAGAGAGAGAGAGAGAGAGAAAAGAAAAAAACTTTCACAAAGCCACACTTTTCAACCACTGCCTACGACCAGCGATGGCCAAAGCATGAAAGGTTGGTAGTGTGGTCCCGTGCACAAGAAAAATGCAAGGACGGAGCCAAACTACCATCCCGTGTCCTGGCTGCCGGTGCTGCTCAGTAAGTTTTGCTGGAAACTATTATGGCTTCGAGAGTCCTGAGCACTTGATAGGCACCACCTGCCTCAACACTAAGCAGTTGGATCAGGCCGGGCAGGTCCGCTACAGACCTGCATTCTGCTGTTTATCCCTGAATGGAGCGCAGCCCTGGACCAAGGAGGGCCACTGCTGTCGTGGCTCTCGACATTGAGGGGGCTTTCGACCGATGTGGCACCCTTGCCCTCATCAAAAGATACGCGCTGCGGTGTGATGGGCCGCTTCCTCAACTCTTCCAGCGACTACCTGAGAAGCGAGGCCTAAAGGTGGTAATTCATGGGCAGAGTCCTGAGTTGCAGCCATCAGAGCAGGTGTCCCTCGGGAAGCTGCTTCGGCTCTTGCTTTGGATACTTATTTAATGAGCTTCTTGATTTAATCCCCCAGCTCGAGGATCTGGTTGAACAAAAAACGCTGAGCCGCATCGTGGCCTGGGGCAACTTGGCAAGTAAATGAGCTCCTCATAAACACAGCTGCTCAATATCTCCATGTCGAGTGCAGCCCTTCGCCTTAGCTGCGATGGGAAGACTCTGTGCCCAGGACTATGTGGAGGTGCTGGGGTCCCTACGACTGGCGGCTGACCTTCAAAAGCCCACATTGAGCGGCTCGCCCAGCGAATCCTTCGGGGAAGCGTGGCCTACCCTGAGGAGGATGTCATGGCTCCCTTCTTGACATAAGGGTTGGAAGTCCTCTACAAGGCGCATTTTCGCTCTTCTTTTGGAGTACGCGTGCCTTGGGTGGGGCGGAGCGGCCAAAAAACCCCACCTGGCTCTCCTTGAAAAGAAACAAAATCGCGCGGTGAGGCTCATCGGGGACAGCGGTGCCGGGCGGGAAAACGACGACTTCACAGCTTTCGGCACCGCCGAGACGTAGCGGGCCTCACCGTGATGTAAAAGGGTGCATCAGCAGCGGGTGCATCACCATACCCCCTCTCCGCAGCTCCTACGGGGGCCCAGGTTCCCAAACATGGACCGTTTCCCCTAGCCCCGCAGAGCTACTACATCCCCGCTGCCGTACTTGGCACCACCAGCGTCATTCGTCTGCGTCTACGTCGGCTGGTGGAATGCTCTCCTTGCCTCGCACCACGCCTTGGGGGTACAACTGTTCAAGGGGTTCAAGGAACTTGTGAACGCGTGGCTGCCGAGGTGAAGGCAAGGAGATCACAAGTATCATGAGTTAGGCTTTTAGATAGGGAACACTAATTATGTCTCCTTTAGCCTGTAAATGTTACAATTTGTATGTAATGTTAATAGTAACATATTCTGTATGATGTTTTTGTAACTCGGTATATATAAAAAAAAGAGAAGAGAGAGAGAGAGAGAGAGAGAGGAGGAGAGGAGAGAGAGAGAGAGAGAGAGAGAGAGAGAGGAGAGGGGAGAGAGAGATGGGAGGAGAGAGAGAGAGAGAAAAGAGGAGAGAGAGAGAGAAGAGAGAGAGAGAGAGAGAGAGAGAGAGAGAGAGAGAGAGAGAGAGATAGAGAGAGATAAACATAGTATAAAGTACGAAAGCGTATATAAACAAGAATGGAAGCAAGGCAACATTAATAGTATATACAGGAAGGCAAGCAGAGTAGGAAGGAGGAAGGTACAACACTAGGAAGTTAGGCAGATACAAAGGGAGAGAAGACGTAACTGAAAGTAAACGAACGACTGTTGAAGATAATGATGAGGCTGGAAACTGGTATTGTGTGGATGTGGCACTGTACATTTAATTTATGTTGCAATGCAGATCGATGCGTATGATTTCTAGTTTGAATGCTGACTGAAACAGAATAATCTGGCAGGGAAATTAACGTTTTTAATTTCCTGCTACTGTTCTTCTATTTCATGGAGAGAATTGCCTTAATTGCATATCTCTCTCTCCTCTCTCTCTCTCTCTCTCTCTCCCCTCTCTCTCTCTCTCTCTCCCCCCCCCTCCCCTCCTCTCTCTCCCCTTTTCTCTCTCCTTTTCTCTCTTCTCTCTCTCTCTCCCCTCTCTCCCCTTCCTCTCTTTCTGTTTTTCTTTTGTTTTTACTTTATTGGTGGATACGTATTGGTTTTACAGTCAGGAGCTTCAGCTAGACCACTGAAAACTATATTTGACTTTACAGGAATGTGTAGATTATTCCTAGCTAAACATACACATATGTGTTACTATTATAATTGTATATTTCTCTATTCCACTAATTGAACTTCTTATACTTGTAAAACAATTTTGTGTTACTATTATAAATCTACATATTTATATATTTTACTCTAATAACTTATATATAGTTGAACTTGTACAGGTTTACAGGTCTCTCTCTCTCTCTCTCTCTCTCTCTCTCTCTCTCCTCTCTCTCTCTCTCTCTCCTCTCCTCATCTCTCTCCTCTCTCTCTCTCCTCTCTCTCTCCTCTCTCCTCTCTCTCTCTCTCTCTCTTCTCTCTCTCCCCCTCTCTCTTCCTTTTTCTCTCTCTCTCTCTCTCTCTCTCTCTCTCTCTCTCTCTCTCTCTTTTCTCTCTCTCTCTCTCTCTCTCTCTCTCTCTCCTCCTCTCTCTCCCCTCTCTCTCTCTCCCCTCTCTCTCTTCTCTCCTCTCTTCTCCTCTCTCTCTCTCTCTCTCTCCTCTCTCTCCTCTCTCATATTTTTAACGCTCCTCTGATTTTTTTTTTCCCTCTGACTTTATTTGTATATATATTTACTTTCATTTATCTTTTCACTCGCGTTCTTGCATTTGTTTTCCCCGTGTTGTCCTTTTGTTCTTGCCATACTGCTTGTCATTCTTCCTTTGTACATATGCCTTTTTTTTCTCTTCTTAACGATATAACTAAAAATATAACTCGCCTGTTGATTAATTCATACTTCCTATCCCTTGAGGTCAATTACCTGATTTATTTTGTACTCCTTGTTCCATATTTCTCTATTTTCATGTTCCCACCCCCATCTACACATATATATATATATATATATATATTATAATATATATTATTATCTATATATATATATTTTATTTTATTTTATATATCCTTCATTCCCTCTTTTCATAGTTCCTCTCCTCGGATTCATCTCTCCTTGTCATACCTCTACGCTGTTACCTCCTTCCCTTCACATCTCCTCTCCTCCAGTCTTTGCCATTATAAGCAGTCTCCCCTACGCTATTCCATTATAGTCTCTTAAAAAGGGAGTGATGAGGACAGTACTTACTGTGGTCAGTCAGACGTTAGACAAAATGGCGTTTTCCTGGGCACATAGATGCAAGTTACGTTTAGGTAATGCCCGTCACTCATGAGGAAGGGGGATATATGAAAGGAAAAGAGAGGTACAAAGGGAAAAGGGCTGGGGGAAACAAGGTACACCACAATTATTGTTAGTCTTATTGTGCTTCCTTTCGTCTTGTAGTTTACGTTCCTCTCCATCACCATTTACGTCCCATATATTATATTTTTCACCAATCACATTATTTTTAATTCCCCATTCCAGCATATCACGCGCTTTGATGTTGCTCTGTTTGCTGATCCATTATATTATGTTGGTACATTATTATTCCTTGCTTTCTTGTGTGTATTGACCTATGTATATTATTGTTAGTGTGTGTACCAGTATCTTTATGTGTATATAAGAGTCTCTCTCTCTCTCTCTCCTCTCTCTCTCTCTCTCTCTCTCTCTCTCTCTCTCTCCTCTCTCCTTTTCCCCTCTCTCTCTCTCTCTCTCTCTCTCTCTCTCTCTCTCTCTCTCTCTCTCTCTCTTCCTCTCTCTCTCTCTCTGCTCTCTCGTCTCTCTCTCTCTCTCTCTCTCTCTCTCTCATCTTCTCTCATCTCTTCTCTCATCTCTCCCTCTCCTCTCTCTCCTCTCCTCTCTCCCTCCCTCCCTCCTCTCTCTCTCTCTCTCTTCTCTCTCTCTCGGCTCTCTCCTCTCTCTCTCTCTCGTCCTCTCTCTCTCTCTCTCTCTCTCTCTCTCTCCTCTCTCTCTCTCCTCTCTCTCTCTCTCTCATCTCCTCTCGTCTCTTCTCTCTCTCTCCTCCTCCTCTCTCTCTCTCTCTCTCTCTCTCTCTATAAGCTGTTGTTCTGTATAATTTTAAAGAATATTCCAAATATTCCTTCTGAACACACGCTCATCGACCTCCAAAAAATCCGGTAACTTGAGTCCCCACCCCACCCATCCCCCACCACTTTGCCTACTCTACAGCTTTTCTCTCTACAGAAGGACAAGAGTAAAGAGATTTTGTAGTAGCAACTGGCTAAGTTTCTTTTGGGGGGGCTCCTCTCCTCAGGGAAGTCTTTTTGGTGCAAAGGAACCCGGGGCCCCCTCGTGAACCAAATACTCCCCGTCTGACCAGGGGAAGGAGAGTGGGGAAACAACGGGGCTCCAAAATTACCTCAAAAAGGGGTTTATGCCCCCAAACCCTCAATTTTTGGGGAGTAAAAGGGCCGGGGAGGGCGCGTCGCCTCGCCCATTCCTACACCCCCGCTCCTGAGGGTCCCCAAAACGCAAAGGCCCCCATGCGGGGCTCCCTTTCCATACCAAGAAACCTCTAAACGGGAAACCGTAAACTTGTGACATAAACAACAAAGTTGATTGAGAACCCTAAAAGTTGCAGAAAGAAATTTTTCCCCCTTTCGGGAGTATATCATAAACCCAGTTTTTTGGCAGAAGGATGTTTTTCCATAAAATTTTTGCAGGTTGAAAAAGGTTTTTCCATATAAAAAAAAAGGGTTTTTTAAATTCCCTTTTTTTCCCAAAACTCCCCCGACCCTTTTTTCGTTCTTCATGCAAAATCCCCTTTTTTTTTAAAAAATTTGGGTCGAAAACCAGATTAATAGCCCTTTTTTAACCTCAAAATTCACTTTTAAACCCGATGGCCAGTAGGGGTTTTTCGACCCAAGTATTCAGCGATTTAAAAATACACATCTTTGTAAAAATTTTTAAAAAAAACGCCATAGTTTAATAAGATGTACCAACAACATTTTTTGTGATTAATCCAAAGCTTTTGCCCATTAATCACTAAATCTATTGAAGAAATTTTGACATTTGGATTTGTGGGTAAAAAATATAAGGGGGTTTTAAAAATTTATTTTAAAATCTAAAAGCAGTAAAAACTTTTTATATTAATAGAACACTCCTCATAAAATTTTAATTTGTGGTTACCCCCAAAAAAAACTTTTTTGGCCCCAAAAAATATTTCTCTTTTTTTATCATGATTCAGTTTTTTGCACTAAAAAATTAAAATAAATATTTTTTGCAGATGACACTAATTTTTTCCCCTTCTGGGGAAAAAATTTTGCCCTTACTTTAAAAAATGAATGAATAATGAAGAAACTCACGTATTAGCTGGCTAAAAAGTACAAAAAATTAAAAAACCTCATAAAACGAACTATTGCTACCCGCTCCACAGAGTATGAAATTTCACAAAAATTGTATTAAATGAATAAAAATCCTAATTAAAGAAAAAAAGGGAAAGTCAGATTCTTAAATTTTAAAAATTTGTTGCAAATTAATTTAAAAAGGGAAAAAAACGCATTAGGATAAAAAAAAGAAAATTTTTTTCCAAATAATTTGGGAGAAATATTGAATAAGAAATTTTTGTGATACTAATTTTTTTTTTTAAAAATGTATTTTTTCATTATTTTCCCTCCCCAATATATCATATTGTTCTGCAATCTGGGGTGGGGCATATCAAACTTATATAGAGAGTATATTCATTGCTCAAAATAAATTGCTTCGGATCATATTACACAGCAATAAGTATGACCACACTAATCCAATATTTCGAGATTATAAACTTTTCAAGTTAGATGACATAATATCCTACAAAACCATACCTTTGTTTATAAAGCACTCAACACATATCCAATAGGCAGTTGTTTTCGAATTACCTTAACAAACTAAACGTCAAATGAAGCGAACAAAATAACTGTAATCCTTCATGCAGAACCTCCCATGCCCAACAGTGTCCTGAATAGAAGAACCAAACTGTGGAACCAGCTTCCGCCGGATAACAAAGTTAAGGCAATTGATCCATTGAAATTACAGTTAAAAGAAAAATTAAGAATCAATTATTGATTTTTGTTAGTTACATGAAGTTACACTTTACCATTGTATCTATAATTGAAAATACTGTTGGTATTGTTATCATTGCTAATACTGATATTATCAATATAATTTGTATTACTATTATTAATTATCATTGATATTATAATTATTAATATTTTATTTTTTATTGCAGTTATTTTTATCATTATTATAATGTTTATTTCATATTCTAATATCTTATATAGATCAGTGTTTTTGTCATTGTTATTATCATTATTATTATAATTATCATTATTACTAATGATATATATATTATTATTTGTATTATTATTATTATTATTATTATCAATAATTTGTACCATTAGTTTTATATTTTAATTAATATTAATGTTGTTATTTTTATCGTTATCATTATTATTATTATCATAGTGATTATTAGTATACTATTACAATTACTACCATTGCTATTATTGTCTATGTAGCTGTATATCATTGATATTGCTTACCAATGTTACTGTCATGATTCCTCTTCTTTGTCTGATATTGTGCTTTTGGTATCTTGGAATAATTGCAATTATTGTAACTAACATCGTCCTTGCTGGTATTGTTATTGTATTGTCATTATCATCAATAGTATTATCTTCAGCATTACTACCGTTGATGTTACGAATATTTAATGATCATCATCATTATTATAAATATCTTTACTGCTATAATTATTATTTTTGCCATCATTTATTCTTGCTCTTATTTTTATTGTTATTATTATTATTAATAATATTATTATTTATATTATATATTATTATTATTATTAGTATTATTATCATTATTATTATTGATATTATTATTATCATTATCACTATTATCATTATTATTATTACCTTTATTTATATATATATTACTATTATTGTGATTATCTTCATCACGAATATCATTATCAATGCTAGTATTAGAGTATCATTATAATTTTACTATTGTTTTGTTATTAATATTCTAAAGATGCTTTGAGAATTGAAACTTCACTGCCATTATTATTTCCATCATAATTGTTATTGATATATATATATATATATATATTATATATATATATATATATATATTATATATATATATATATATATATATATTATATAATAATATAATATTAAACATATTATATATAAATATATATATATTATATATATATATATATATATATTATTATAATATAATATATAATATATATTTATATATATACATATATATATATATATACTATATTATATATTATATATATATATATATATATATATAAAATATATTATATATATATAATATATATATATATATAATTTTATATATATATTTTATATATTATTGTAGATTTACGGCCCGGGATTTTCTCTTCAGACAGATCTCGTTAAAAAGTGATAGCTAGTTCAGCGTTCAGCTTTAAAAACGCTGAACTAGCTATCACTTTTAACGATATATATATATTTATATATATATTATATATTATAGATATATATATATATATCTCGTTAAAAGGGATAGCTAGTTCGGCGTTTATTATCTTAAAGATATTTCCCTCTTCGTCTTAAGAGTGTCTTATTCTCTTTTTGTAATCATTTTATGACTTTGCCGTAGCTTTGTCATGTTTGCTGTATCGCAATTTCGGGTCTAAGAACCCTTCTTCAGCAGCATATGGAAGATGTTTCTCCTCGGGAATTGAGGTGTGCATGATTTAAGATGCGAAGGGGCAGCGCTATTTATAGCCGGTCTGCCTGCCACGCAGCCTATACCGATGTCGTTGATTGGTAATAGCTTTTGCTTCTCGTCTTCTTGAGTGGGAGACGCTAATTGGTTATTTGGTTTTCACTTGGCTTTTCTGTGAGTAGCTGTTATTTGCTTTTGTTCTTTTCATGCTGGGTAGAGCTTATAGGTCGTTTGCCTGTACGTTAAGTTTGGGATTGATCTCTTTTATGTCCCAAGCGCTTCTAGGATGGGAAAGCCGCCGCACATTTTGCACACATGTCAACCAATTCTGTACTTTCTTCTAAAAAATGTTCTTTTTTATGATGATGCCATGTTGTTCAATAGGTGACTTTTTGGGGCCCCGGAACTTAGGTGGCAAGTAAGACGTCTGGACAGCTTCGTTGTCGTCATGCGATGTAGGATGGGGGGAGGACTTCACAGTTTCCTTTTTTGCATGTGATCCTATATACGACATGGGACTTTTGTTTTGTCTCCTTCGTCTGGCTTGGGCTGTTACGGAGAAGGAGGTTGCTGGTTTTCTTGTTTTGTAGTGAATTTGTAGTTTATTCTCCTCTCTTGGTCTGCAGGTTTCCCCGTTACGGGGGCGATTTGTGATATTATTCTTTCTTCTTCCTGGTGAGCGGTGGAGAAGAAAGCCCGGTAGAAGATAGTTATGTCTTGACTCTTTTTTGTGGCGTTAGGGTTGACTAGTCTCCAAGATTTCTTAGCCCTGACGGTTGATGTTTCTCTCGCTGAAGCCGTTGTTGATGAGGACTTGAGTGGATCGCTCGATCTATGCACAAAGAAATCGAGCGATCCACTCAAGTTCTCATCAACAACGGCTTCAGCGAGAGAGACATCAACCGTAAACCCGCCTAAGAAAATCTTGGAGAACTGGTACAACCCTAACGCCACAAAAAAGAGTCAAGACATAACTATCTTCTACCGGGCTTTCTTCTCCACCGCTCACCAGGAGAAGAAAGAAAAAATCACAAATGGGTCCACCGAAACGTGAAACCTGCAGAACCAAGAGAGGAAATAAAACTACAAAATTTACTACAAAAAACAAGAACACCAGCAACCTCCTTCTCCGTAACAGCCCAAGCCAGACGAAGGAGACAAAACAAAAGTCCCATGTCGTATATAGGATCACATGCAAAGAGGAAACTATGAAGTCCTCCCCTCATCCTACATCGGCATGACGACAACGAAGCTGTCCAGACGTCTTACTTGCCACCTAACTTCCGGAGCCCCAAAAGTCACCTATTAGAACAACATGGCATCATCATAACAAGAAACTTTCTAGAAGAAAATACAGAATTGGTTGACATGTGTGCAGATGGGCGGCGACTTCCCATCCTAGAAGCGCTGTACATAAAAGAGATCAATCCCAAACTTAACGTACAGGCAAACGACCTACAAGCTCAAACCCAGCATGAAAAAAACAAAAGCAAATAACAGCCTACTCACAGAAAAGCCAAGCGAAGACCAAACAACCAATCGCGCCCCCACTCAAGAAGACGAGAAGCAAAAGCTATCTACCAATCAACGACATCGGTAATAGGCTGCGTGGCAGGCAGACCGGCTATAAATAGCGCTTCACTTCCCACGGGAACATCGAGCGGGTGGTGGACTGGTCATCCTGGCTCGAAACTTCCTCCGGTGCCATCAGGATCAGCAACCCCCCCTTGTGGTAAAGGAGTAGAAGTGCAGGCCGTCACTCTACGCCTCCCCTACCTCGACCTGCTTGTGTACAACCTGTCCCGGCCACCAGAAGCGGCCCTTTGACCTGGAGGAACTGTTTTGGCCTCGCACCCCACGGAGAGTGTGCTTCTAGCTGGCGACTTCAACGCACATCACCCGTGGCTCCATTCCACCTCCCCCACAAATGCAGCCGGCCACCACCTTTTATGCTTCGTTCAGGGACTCTGGACACGTCCTACTCCTGAACGATGTCCGGGAGCCCGACACACGTCCAGGTGGGGAGGCTCGACCTGGCGTTCGCCTCCTCTACCATCGCCCCCGACTTCCGACCCTGGTCGCTTAAACCCCACCCTCACAAGCGACCACTTCGGAGTCCTCCTGACATGACGTCCGCCTCGCCCCACCACCACGGCGACCACAACCTTTAACATGCGTCCGAGCGGATTGGGGCACTCTTCAAGGCGACTTCCGGGCTCTTTTCCAGGAAGCGGACCTTGACATCCCACTGGACGACCGTGCAAACCCTCCTAAGTGAGACTATACTCCGTGCCGCCCACCAGGCAATCCCTCTCACCAAAAAACATTCCTGCACGTACAAACACGCCTGGATTTACGGCCCCAGGGTGAGTGAGCTGAAATAGACGGGTGAATGCGGCGCGGAATGCCCACAGAAGAAACCCCACCCGTCCTCCCCGCTGCTACCTGAGATGCGTGGCCCGTCACGCCCCAAACGAGAAACGACGCCTCCAGGAGGAAGAGTGGCTTTCGTGGTGCAGGTCAATCGGCAGCCACACCCGCTTAGGAGACGTGGCGCCGAGTGAAGCCCATGTATGGCCCTCGTCCTCCCCCTCCGCCACCACACCCGGCACCATCGGAAGAGGCAGAGAATTAGCGAGACTTTTCTCTGAGCGCACCCCTCCCGCGTTCCTCCCCCACGCCACACGGAGGATACAGGAAGACCTGCAGATCACAAGGTTTTCGGACCATCACTGAAGCCTGTTTTCCCTGGAAAACGGCCACTGAATGCCCCCTTTACACCACGGGGGCTGAGGTCGCCCTTTCGCTGCGGACCTGACACATCACCGGGCCTCGACAAAAAATAAGCTTTCCATGATATCACACCTTGGGGCCGAGGCATGGATGAGCTGCTTGCGACCTACAACCAGTCGCTGGAGGCAGGAACCCCAAGGGTATATGGAAGATCGCAACGATCATACCCATTCCAAAGCCCAAAGAACCCGGTGCCATGCGTCCCATTTTACTTTCTCAGCTGCCCAGGGAAAGTAATGGAAAGGCTGGTCCTTGCACGCCTCCGTTGGCAGATAGGTGAACTCCACCACCTTCTGTTCGCCCTTTCCAAACCCCGCAGAAGTGCTTTCCCACCTGTCTCATGACTCTCCTTGGGGAGCTCCGCTCACGCTCGGGTTGGTAGTGTTCCTCGACCTCGGGGAAGGCCTTTGAGCTGGCAAGCCCATCTGCAATACTCGAGGCCTTAGCGGAGAGAGGAATCGGGGGCCGCCTCCTGCAGTGGGGTAGCAGGATTCCTATCAGGGGCGCAAACGCTCGAGTGCGCTTCCAGGGGAGTCTCTCCACCGCGCACGCCCCACACTCTCGGCACCCCGCAAGGCAGCTGTTTTAAGCCCCTTCCTCTTTAAAATGCTAGGAGAGACTCCTCGAAGACTCATACGGCCCAGGGGTCCGCCTCCTCTGCTACGCCGACGATCTCGCCCTATACATCCCAAACACAGCCCCCAGGGGCCCCCGCCCCACTTGCCTTGGGCCAACTGCAGCGTCGCTGCACTTCTCTGGGCCTTAAAATCACCCAGGGTAATCCAGCTACATGACCTTCGGCCTCCCTCCCCTTCGCAGCCCCTTCAGATTAGGGCAATCCCCTCCGGCACGTCACCACTCACCAGTACCTGGGCGTTTGGGTTTTATACCAACCTCTCATTCCGACCCCAGGTACGCCACCTACGAGACCCCAACTGCGGCGCGGGTTCGAGTACTGCGGTGCCTGTCTGGGGGGGGCACCGGGGGCCACCCAAATGGTTAAAAGAATGTTTTACACCCCCAGCGATTCGCTCCGTCCTGGACTACTGTGCCCCCTGCC
>JACEEZ010003994.1:23220-238220 GCA_016584305.1 Chionoecetes opilio | reverse complement strand
ATCTGGATGGTATGGCCGCTATGGCAGTTTCCAAAATGCCCGCCATCGGAATTTGTTTTAAACATGTTGTAGGTTGTAATGGCCATGAATTAGTGATGTTTGTGTCAATTATACCATATTCCAACACGGGGAACACATTTATCTACTTTATTTTTGTATTGGATCACAAAGATTTATGTTATTCCCGATTTTAGGAGAAACAAATTGAGCAAAATAAGGGCAAAACTGGAGACAACAATACTGTGCAGAACCATTCTTGTTTTGGTTAACTTTAAAGCTAAAACATCAAAACCTGTGTTATAAAGGAACTAAAACAATGTGTAATATTTGTATTTATCCTGACAAACAATCATACCGTTGTTTAGCACTCGAATTAGTAGACGTCAGCGCGTCGAACAAACATGACAGAACCAACACATATCTATGTTTTACACCAGTGTTACCATTATTACTTATGATGCGAATGGAATCAGTCTCATTGCCATGAAATTGTTCAGAATGGTGAAGGATTCATTAGTGTCAGTCAATATGTTATTGTTATCAGATTCCTTCTGACATAGAACATGGCACATTTTGTCTTGCAGAAACCATGAAAGAATGCGCAAACACGTTTCTTTATGGCTTACTGAACTTGAACAGTAAATGGATTTCTGCAAAGTTCTTTGCATCTACATGCTTGTGTGCATCCCAGTTCGTGCTGTGCACATTTGCAACGTCGAGTTGCACAGGATGCACATTGGCATGTTGTGAGCTCTAAACAGATTGCAGTGAGTGGCTTGCCAATCATCAGCCGGGGCTGAAGCACCTCACTGCCTTCTTTTACCACCAGTTCCCACCCACTATCCTCAGGTGCAGGGAGATGGGGTTCAGCTTCCAAGGCTCTTCTCCACACTAGGGTCTGATAATGTGCCCGCCTGATGTGGAGAGTCAGAGCATCGCGTGTTGGAGGCAGATTCTCAACTGCTTTGGTCAAGCCAAGGAACATATCACACCTGACTTGCTGAATGGAGTTGCTTTGGCTACTGGGACCATACAGCTTGTAGACAAATGACTCTGCATCAGCTAGCACATTCTCATCTGGAAAGTCTTCCCTGTCAAGATTCTGCAGAAGTTGAGAGTTGTTTAGGAAGATAGCCCATGCGGAGCGCTTCCCAATGCCAGCAAACTGGCTTGTGCTGTCTGAGCCTGTTACAGCATGAAATGCCAGAAGCGATGTCCTCTGCGAATCTGTGATGGTGATGGAATGAACAGGAATAAAGTGTTGCTTTTTAGGTGTTCCCGCATTCATCCACAGAAAGAAGCTGTGTGTGCGCAGCTGCATGAAAAAGATTGACCAGGTCCTTTGAACGTGTAGCCTGATGCAGAGCAAGGCCAAGGCCGAGGTGCTTGGGAGTAATTTTTCTGCCCCTTGATGCCACAAATACAATGTCTTGGCAGATACTGAGAACCTTGTTTTTTTATCTCTGCCTCGTCCTTGTCATCACCATCCATCTTCTCAGTGTTGTCACCACCACAAGGGAGGTTTATCAGCATGTACAAACTCTCAGGAACAATTTTCTCAGCATTGTCTTTTGTAAGTCCAACTATTATGCCATGCCCCGGAGTGTGCTTAAAATCGCTGTGAATCTTCACAGCCATTCTGAATATTTAACTGAAAATTTCATCCTCATGATGAGTCAGACTGTATTGTCTGGTGTCATCTTCTTCAGAACTTTCTTCTCTTTCAGACAAATCATTCAACACAGTCCTCATGGCAACGTCAGAGAAAACAGAAGGCACAATCATAAGGGGCTTCGTTACATCCAACGGCTGTACAAATGTAAATTTATCACTGCCAAAATAGAGCTCTACCCTATGCTTGAAATTGTAGCTTTTGTATACTCCAGCATCTATACCAAAATCTTGAAACAGTAGCTTGCTGTGGTGATCCCACACAGTCTTTAATGTGAACATGTGTCCTTTCTCCGTCTCCTTCTCCAGTTCAGTCATCACATTTCTGAAGCAGATGTTTTCTGGAGACTGGCTTTTTCCTTCAGACTGCTTATCATACTTTCTGGAGAAAGAAACATAACACTTAAGGGAGGGTTGTAAAATCGCGAATCGCATGTTAAATTGCTTATGTTCTTCTTGTAACTCCTCCCTTATTTATTGACCAATTTCTTTCATTCAAAAAACATTTTAATCAGGAAGGATAGGAGATTAAGGTTTGCTGTAGTTTGTTTTTATACAATAGTAAGAAATATTTTTTTAAGTTCGACGAAAAAAAATAATTTGACATATAAAGATTTGTCAAAAATCAAAATCAACTTCAAACAATAGTTACTATAGCAGAACTAATTCCTATTTTATACTTTCATAAGCTGCAGTAGGAAATATTTGTGCAATAAGAAGTGCAAAGGAGGAGATAATTTTTAAATGCAAAAACCAACGTTTTGAGAAATCAAGTGATGAAGTTGAAGCATTTAGTGTACTTTACCTATTGCAGCTAGGGACTTGAAATTCTCAGGATATATACATCAGGATATGAAAAAAGAGCAGACATAGTTTCCTTTATTTATTTATTTATTGCCATTGGTTGTGTACATAGGCCTTTAGCGGTACTTGACCTCACCTCTGGCGGTCTTCGGAAAATACTAGTGAGTACTAGAAATTTCCCGTTTTCTCATGAAGTAGTGAGAGAGAACATTAAAAATCAAAAATGTTGAAAAAAAATCCACTCATGAAGAAAAAGCTCCAAAATTTTGAAGAAAAAAATCCAAAATTTTGAAGAAAAAAAATCCAATTTTTTTAAAGTTTCATGAGAGACTTAGAAAAAAAGGACCTCAAAAAAATACGGTGTGAACAGTATTTTACTCGCTGCAATCTCTATTGCAGCGAGTAATACCGCGGAAAATCATGACAGAAGGCCTCATTGCACAAGGCAAAGCACCTATTATAATTTTGTTATCAAACTTTTGCTTATACCAAAAGAAGCAGCAAGAATGACATAAAAATATAAGCAAAAAAAAAAAAAAAAAAAAATTCCGGTCAACCACTTACAACTTAAGGTGATATTTCCCTTCAGCAGCCATCAAGTCTGACACACCTACAAATCTGCGACGCATAGTAGGGTCAAACTGTGCCAAACTAAGCATCTTGGTGGATGTGTGTTCAAATTCCACGTTTGTAAGGATACCAGCTTTGCCAGGAACATCAGTCTGACAGAAAGCACATTTGGACCAATCCATAGCGCTGTTTGCCGATCTGAGTGACTTTGGCTCATGGTGAGTATCTGAGGAGGTTGATGTGCTTGGCAACTGTTCTTCGTCAGTGACAGATTGTGGCTGAATACGTGACTTTAGTTTTGCCAATGTTTTTGGGTGAGTAAAGTCACTGTAACATGATCTGTGCCATTGAATCTGCTGGACGTGTTCTGATGCAACATATTTTCTGATTCTTGGAAATGCATCAACATATTTAGTCATTATATTTCTCTCTTTCTTTGCAACACTCAGCTACAGTTCGCACTCCAACACTTGTAGTCTTTCGCAGAGGCACCGATTTGCTTGTTTTCGACCTGTCCTGGCAAAGGAGGCATTTATCCCAGTCCATATCGTCTTCTTCTCAGCCCTGGAGGCTGCTGAGGAGATTCTGCCCGCAGCCTTCATTTTTCATGCCTAGGAGACAAAAGAAATACCTGATTATTGTAATTTTAGAACCATTTAAAACTGTGAATTGTTGAATAAGCTGCATTCTAAAAATTAATGTATCGTGTCAAGTAATTTCAGTATTTTTTTTTTTTAAGAATTTGAGCGCTAGGGATCAGTTTAATGCCAAAACCAACTCAGACATGATAAAAAACATAGGGATTGACTCTAACTTTGTAAGATTATCCCTATTACAAGCTGAGATATGAAGAAAAGTTTCGATAGTGGCGGCCATTTTGAAAACTGTCATGGCGGCCATACTATCCTTATCCAGAATGTCCAACAAGTTGATTCACATTTATGTATGTCTGGACACTCCATTCAGACTTGTTGGACTATTCTAACATGCAATCAGCAGGGTGTTGCATTTTTCTGACTTCAGCCTCCTGACTATAGATAGTGTCACAGCCAGGCTATCCGCAGATGTTATTCTCTTACTTCCTCATATTTGAGCGTAATTCTGAAATAATACCATAGTTTTAACTAAACAATGCATTCTTGTGCAACATGTGTTTTTCTGGTGATTTACAGAATTAATATATTGATATTAACCTTCATTTACATTACAAAAGTCACTTGATAACCTCCAGACCACCTAGAAAATTCAATGTAAATGATCCGGAAGTACAAGTAGACAGCCAAAATAAGGGTTAATGCTTAGAGGCTGTAAGGCCCTCCTTGTGGCAGATTCTCGTTTGAATCCTCGTCTCGTCGATGACAATATCAAATAATGATGAAATCGCAGAGCTTTTTAATAACCATTTTTGTTCTGTTGCCGGTAACTTGGAACAAAACTTACAAAACTCACCATTTTCTAAGGAACACTTCATGCCTGATCCAGTACCATTTACGTTCAACCTTCATCCAACCACCCCTGATGAAATTACAACTGTAATTAAAAGTATGCAGAAAACATCCCCTGGTCATGATGACCATGACTGGTTGGTCATACATGACAATTATTAAAGAATGATGTGATGAAATCTCGCCACACTTAAATTACTTAATAAACAAATCATTCAAAGATGGTTTATTTCCTCCTAAACTTCAGATTGCCTGAGTAGTTCCAATTTTTTTTAAGGCGATAGTCTCTTTCCTAACAATTACAGACCTGTATCAGTAATGTCAATATTTAGCAAATGTTTTGAAAAAAAATATGATACCTAGACTAATGAACTACCTTTCCCAACATTCATTGCTATCAGAGTGCCAGTTTAGTTTTAGATCCAAATTCTCTACTGAACATGCCATTCAAAGTCTGTGTCGAAACATTTACAATGCACTATATGCTAAAACTTTTCATGTAACCGTATTTTGTGACCTTTCCAATGCTTTTGACCCTATTTCACATCCCATCTTATTACAAAAACTTAACTATTATGGAGTGCATGGACAGGCTCATAAATGGTTTCAGAGCTATCTAAGTCACAGGAGACAATTTACGGTATACAACAACTCACCATCATCCATTAGACAAAATAATGTGTGGAGTCCCTCAGGGATCAATTTTAGGACCTATACTGTTCTTACTGTTTATCAATAACTTAAGACGCTGCAGCAATATACTTAAATTCCTTTTTTATGCCGATGACACTAACATATATATGCAAGGCAGAAATCTAAATAACATAGCTGACACCTTGAATTATGAAATCATACACGTATCACACTGGAGAAAAATAGATAAATTAACCCTAAACATCAAAAAGACATATTACATGGTGTCTTGTTCAAACATGATGCAGCCAAACGACATTGTTATTAAGTTCGATCATTTTATATTACCAGCAGCTAAAGAAACAAAGTTTCTAGGATAATTATTGATAGTAATCTTAAATGGACATCACAAATAGATGAAATAAAAACCAAACCTTCCAAGGCAAGAGGTATATTATATAAGATTCGGGAACATTGTAGTTTTGAGATTTTGAAGCAAATATATTTAGCAATAGTATATCCCCACCTTTTATATTGTGCGACTCTATGGGGCGGGGCAAACAAAACCCAATTAGACAGTCTGTTCATTATGCAAAAACAGTTTTTACGAACCATCTTCCTTTGTAGCCGCTACGCTTATACAAATTCACTTTTTAGTGAACACAAATTGTAAAAGACTCATGACCTTATACATTTAGAATCTTACACATTTGTATATAATAATTTTTTCACTTATCATCATAGTAATAATGGATTTCAGTTTAAATCTCATAATATTAATACTAGACATGCAAACGAGCTTCATATTCCCTTATTCCGCACTAGCCATGCTCAGCAATGTGTCCTGTACAGAGGGTCACATCTCTGGAACCAGCTCCCAGAAGACATTAGATCTCTCAGCACTCGGAATGCCTTCAAAGTTAAACTGAAGAAAAAAGTGCTTGACAATTATGTGTAACTAGCCGCAAAGCCGCCCTCCGGGCGGACTTTTTGGCTAGCTCCTGCGGAGGGCTATTAGTGGGCCTTCGGCCCACCAAACACAGACTCTCCAGATAGCCCCCTCTAGCTTTCCTGAAATCATGGATGTAGAAATGTATGTATTAACGCCAACCTATTCACATCACCCCCAACCATTCACTCACCCATCACCCCACACCCATTACCCATCACCCCACCCATTCACTCACCCATTACCCATCACCCTACATCAAGGTTTCCTCAATTCTCGCAACCCACTTTTTTTTCACAATTCTCGCTAATAGGCTGCTAAAAAAAAAAAAAAAAAAGTGATCGGATCATCTCATAAATGGGCTTAAAACCTTCCCCTGCTCGAGCCAGTTCCAAAACTGTGTCATATGACGGGATTCCGCCACAGGGGGCGGCACCTGGAGCGGACACACACACACACACACTTTCGCTTATATTATTATAGATGTATTGTGTACTATAGTACATAATAGAGTAGTATACTGTACTAGTACATCTATGTACAATTGTAAATAGATGAAATTTATATGTAGGTATGCTTGTGTGAGTATGTGTACATCTGTATGCATACTAATATGAACGTCTGTGTATGGGCATGGGTATCTGTTTTTTGGTGTGTGAATGTTATGCGTGATAATATTTCATAGAAAGGTGTATGTATAAAATTGTATATGTTTTTGGGGGTTCACTATTCATATTTTTTTTTATGTATGTAGTATTATACATTACTATCAATGTTCAATAATAGTTTCGTACTTCTTTGACGACACAATCTATTTTAGTTTTCAATGGATCTATTAAGAGCTCCGGCTCAATGGGCCCGACCAACATGTATTTATAGTCGCATTACTTGTACTGTGTATACAAGGACCAAATAAAAACTATCAATATCAATATTATCAATAGCTCTCTCTCTCTCTCTCTCTCTCATTCCACGCCAGGAACCTAATTACTCTCGCTTTCCTAAAAGCTTTCAACAATCCCAAGAGTCACCTCTTTGTGGACCATCTCTCTCTCTACCCACCCTTCCTCCCCTGCTTCCTTTCTCCTTCCATCACTCCTTTTCCTCCCAACCTCCTGTTTCATTCCATCTCATTTACCTTCCTCCTCCCTCGGTCGTCACACCAACCTGTCTGGCTTTAAAACACTACCTGATTTCGCTCTCTCTTGACTCAGGTGTATTTGTCTTTTGCCAACTGAAATTAATCAATGTAATCTATTGATCCCTATAAGATAATCATTTTCTCTCTCTCTCTCTCTCTCTCTCTCTCTCTCTCTCTCTCTCTCTCTCTCTCTCTCTCTCTCTCTCTCTCTCTCTCTCTCTCTCTCTCTCTCTCTCTCTCTCTCTCTCTCTCTCTCTCTCTCTCTCTCTCTCTCTCTCTCTCTCATGAAAACCGTTTTGTTTTAAGGGGGCACCGGATTAGGGTGGGGGGGTACAGTCAGCTGAACGATAAGTTTTAGGAAAAGACCTCATGAACGGAAGAAGGAGATATAGAAAGAGAATGGCAGAGGTAATGAATGGGAGACAGCAAGAGGAAGAATGGGAGAGAGAAATGAGAGAGAGAAAAAAAAGAGAGAGAGAGAGAGAGAGAGAGAGAGAGAGAGAGAGAGAGAGAGAGAGAGAGAGAGAGAGAGAGAGAGAGAGAGAGAAGAGAGAGAGAGAGAGTACGTCACGATGCAAAATGGATAATAACCGACTGCTGGGAAACAATTGCAGTTTGTACCGTCGAAGGTAAACAAACACCTTAGCAGGACGATGAATTACCGCCAGATAAATAATTATAGGTGCTCTTAAACATTTCAGCGATTGAGATGAAACATCACTGGACGAAATAAATCCCCAGGAGAACAAACAGAAGGCCAAAACCCATCAGGACAAGCCGTGCGCTATTTAATAGGACCGGCAGCGCATACTTTACTTCCCCACTTCACCTCCTTTTTATTTTTCTCTCCTTTTTTATAATCTCTCTCTCTCTCTCTCTCTCTCTCTCTCTCTCTCTCTCTCTCTCTCTCTCTCTCTCCTCTCTCTCTCTCTCTCTCTCTCTCTCTCTCTCTCTCTCTCTCTCTCTCTCTCTCTCTCTCTCTCTCTCTCTCTCTCTTTCATAACATTATAAAAGATAGATAAAAAAAATAAAAAAGATAAACATGCAAATCATGAGCAAGGACAGTTTGATGACTACGAGCGAGCGCGAAGCGCTCGTGAGTCCTCGGTGGATACGTGATTTTTCTCACTTAAGCGGCCGACCCAGCCCGACCCGACCCGACCAGACCGTCACGCTTTTCATGAGCTTATATCTTTGGAATCACGCTTCCGATTGACAAGCGGACTTCGCCATCTGATATCCCCATTCAATCCCTTTTGTGCTTGACATGTTTTGTCTCACGTGAGGGGTCAGCATGGCGCGTGGCGCGTGCCGCGTGAGGGGTGTCAGACAACGTTATCTTGCTATAGCTGAGAAACGGCTGTACCAACTAAGTTGAAATTTGGTGTGTGGTTTAAGACCACACACCTAGCAATGTCACACAGGTCAAACTCCGGGTGACGCCGCACGTGCACACGTGCGGCGGGTTTTCTATAGGCTCGCTCGTCCCTCGCCGATTAAGGCGTCTTACTGGTTATACTAGGTGAGATGTAACCTCATAATCTTCCCCTTCTCCATAATATACACATTAATGACAACATAGCCGATAAAACGAGATCATTGGATCGGATGTGACACTGTATTCTTTTGAGTTACTGATTACATGAATACGTAGCTCTAGTAATAATTAAAGTAATTTGTTTCCCTATGCAAATGTCTTTAATATTATTTTTTTGAGGTTTCTGGTGTTTAAAATTTGTATTGCTACCAAGGAGATATTTCAGTTCTCAGGATATGAAGACCCGCACGCTGATGCTATAGTTTATTGTAATGGAGTCTAATACTTATTTGTTGATAAGTGTGATAGTTATCGTTGCTCTAGTGGTAGGAGTTTGTGATGGTAGAGTTGCGTATAGGGCAGGGTGGTAGCGGAGGCATGAGGCAAGTGGTTCGTTGATCACACTCATGGGTGCCTGTTTCGGTGTCCTTTGTATTTTGTACCTTGTTTGTATGTGAGGTTCAAGTATACAAAGTATGCATGGTTCGGTGTCCTTTGTATTTTGTACCGTGTGTGTGTTTGAGGTTCAGGTATACTCAGTATGTGTATTAACTATGTATATTTACAATATATTGTACAGAAACAAAGGGTTTTGTATTGATTAATTTATTACGCCCACAGGCGTCAGGCTGACAAATACAAAAAGAAAACAATAAATATAATGAAGCACATGCAAAACAAAATTATATATACAAATATATATATATATATATATATATATATATATATATATATATATATATATATATATATATATATATATATATATATATATATATATATATATAACAAGACCAAAGAATAGACACAATCATGTGTCTTTAATGTCTCCCGGCGGCGGGCTCGTAGCTCACACAGTCACTTTCACCACGGCGGCGATGATAGTCCGGCATGTCAATCGGTCACTCCGTGGGCAGCTGCATGGCTGGCCTGCGGCCCTCACGCAGCGCCTGCCTCACGTAAGAGAAGGCTGGCTGGTGCGAATTACGGGATCGAACCGCCACAGTTTCCTGACTGACCAAGAACTCATATGACCTAAGCAGCAAAAATAGGTCTCTCTTCCCGAAGGTATAGAGCCGGCCCTCCATTTGTGTCCCGCTCTCGACCAGAGAGGTAAGCGGCCTGCACCGGGTCGCGGCGTCATGGCGGGGGGCCACAGCAGGCTGCAACTCCCCGCCAATGGCAGCCATATCCAAGGGGCCGGGTCCTGCGTCATCACGGGGGCCTGGGCGTCAACGTCCATATCCCCCACAGGGGACAACAGAGGGTTACGCTGGGGCCTCTTCTTCCTTCTCCTGTGGCGGGGCCGTCGGATCTCGACGGCGTCTTCAATCCGTGGAGCGGGGGGCTGCGGTGCAGAACGAGGTGGAAGCAAAGGAGCCTCCTTCCACTGGAGCTGGCGAGGTACCGTGGACCCAGGAATCTGCCGGAGCCGGGCGGGGTAGCGGTGGTTCCATGCGTGATACCTGGCACCGCAGTTGGGGCACCGAACCACGGGCCGCTGCCGTCACCGTCCCGTATGCGGCGGACGCAGTCCCGTGAGGCGTGCTCCCCACTGCACACACCACACAGCTCCTGCCGCCTCCTGCCTACAGCTCTCCAGCTGTAGGCAGGAGGCGGCTACAGCCGCCTCCGGCTATAGCTGCGGCTACAGCTGCGGCTACAGCTGCGGCTACAGCCGCCTCCAGCTACAGGAGCCTACAACTCCTGCCTGCCGTTGGTCGTGCCCAAACGCTTGGCAGCGGTAGCAGCGGATGGGTTCCTGGATGAACCTGCGCACCGCGAAAGTCCCGAAGCAGCCAAGGTCCAGGGCGGCGGGAATGTGCCCCCGCAACGTCAGCTGAACCTGCCGGGTCAGGAGGTGCGGTTTAAGTCCCGCGTTGTATGAGCACCGCACCGCCGTCTCGACGAGCGGGTGCTCCAATACAAGGTCCAGGGGGAGGCCAGTGGGGTATCCAACGAGGACACCTCTCCTGCTGGGCTCCCTCCGTGCCAACACGATGCCCCGTGGTTGGCCATCAGCTACTTCCTGGAGGGTGGCGGCGGCGTCCCTAGTCGCCCCCCGGAGAAGGAACTCATCGGTGGCGGAGACACCTACTTTGAGGGCGAGCTGGAGCTCGCTCTCCAATCACAGAACAAGCTGATAGGGGCTGGAAAAATCGTCATGCCTGACGACCCTCCACACCGGGATTGGTCGCTCCGCAGCCGTGGCACCACTCTGCTGTAGAGAAGAAGGCTTCGTCACCCTGAAACACTTCCTCTGGAGGGTGAAGCCGTCGTCATCTGGTTCCTCGGGGCGCCTCCGCGCAGTTGTCATGATGGGAGGAAACTCAACCACTCATGACTAACAATGGAGAGAGGAGAGGACGGGAAGGAGGTCCGTCCACCACCATGGCGCGAGGCGAACTGGAAGCAAAGGGTTGATTGGTTGCCGCCCAGATGCTGGTAAGAAGCGTCTTACTAAGGCGGTGACCCAAGTGCAACTGGCCGATCTGACACACTCTACCCTTTCTCGAGGCGGGCGCTGGCAGAGGTCGCCTCGGATGTTAGTCATGGCGGGACATTCGAATAGGACTAAAATTTGCTTATTACATTATTCGGTCAAACCTGTTGAACCAAATCCACATTCAATAATATCGATCACCAAATTAATACACGATATTCATCAAAACAAAACAACATAATACACTTATGGCAGCACGCAGAAAGGAAATCTTAATTTCATCACTCCCATCACAATTATGGATCCTATAACTATGTGCCATAGGTTCAGGAAACTTCACAAAACATAATAGATAATATGAATTCAACGAATGGTACAAAATACTATAATCTTAAGTTTTAAGGGCATTAGTGACAGCCACAGCAGACCGTAAGTCCTTTCTTTCTGGCTTGAGCAGTCGCAGCAGAAGGACGAACCAGTCTCTTTTCCTTTTCCCTACGAACTATTAGTACACTGTTTCTACGATGGACGTCGAAGTGTTGAAAACTATTCTAGCCTCCTTAGACCAGGCTTATATAAAAGTTCATTGGAAGTATTTTTAAACCTAACCAATGGGAAGATTCAGTCTCTTCAAGATACTGTTAATGAGTTAACAAGAAGTCTAGAGTTCACCCAAGGAGAAGTAGAAAATATGAAGCAGCAGTTGAACCCTTGTGAACGTGAGAAGAAGGCGAATGAAGTAACAATCAAGACACTGAACGACGACCTACAGATAAGTGGTAAACTTATTAAAGATTTAGAAGAACGTGCAAATTACCAAGAAGACTACAATCGACGTAATAATCTTCAAATCATCGGTCTAGAGGAGCGCCAAGGTGAGAAGTGGGAGCAGACAAGTGTTCAAGTCACCAGTTTATTGGAACAAAAGATGCAACTACCTAACATCGACATTGAACAAGCACACCGAGTGGGACAACGTGTGGATCACCGACATCGACCAATCATTGCTCGCTTCACAAGATTTAACAATCGTGAAGCAGTGATGCGAAACGTGGCTAAACTACGAGGAACACGCATCTTCATTAATGAAGATTTGTGCCCGGCATCTCAGAATATAAGGAACGAAAATTTTGCCCTGCTCAAGCAAGCAAGAAGTGAGGGTAAAATTGCGTATTTTACCCACACAAAATTAGTAATCAAAGAGAGGCCAACTGTATACGGTGGACAAGTAAACAACCGAACGACAGCTGACGTCACTGCTGTCCGGCGTGTCCTTGGTGGCAACGCGGCTGCTGGCGTTGGCACCAGTGTGCCGGAGAGAGTAGTTGGCGGAGTATGTCATGCTTCTGGTGGTACTGGAGCTACAGGTAGTGGTGGTGCTGACGGAGGTGCGGGCGGTGCCATTAGTGGTGCTCAAGCTGCTACTGATATTGGTGCTGCTGCTGATGGTGCGACCAGGGCTGCTGGTCCTTCTGCTGCTGGTGCGACCAGTCCTGTTGGTACTGGTGTTGGTGGCCGGTACAGTTTCTGATGGTACAGTTGGTGCCGCTGCTGGCGGGTTTACGGGTGATGCTGATGGGATTATGGATTATTGTCAATCCTGCTGGTGTTACTGGAGTGATGGCCCAGACGACAGGTGAGGGCAAGGAATATAGAGGACAAGGAAGGTGGAGTCCTATGTAAGCAGAAAATCCCTGCCCTATGCACTTGCTGGCGCTTAGATGGCGCTACCGTCGCCTCTTCAGGGAATGTAAACAAACAGACCCACAAGGCCCACATGGCTACTGACACCAAAGACGCAAGAATGCCGCCCGCCCCCTCTCGCTATTGAAACTGTGTTGTGACAAAAAGAGACGTAAACCCCCTGGAGTGAGCTGCCGTTTTTCCCCCGAAAATGCTAGAAGTATTAAGGGGGCTTTTTTTAAAGGGGAAATTTGGTCAAAAGGGAGAAAATCCGGGATGCCAAAATACCTTTAAAAAAGAGCAACCCTTTAGAGGGGTCCCCCCCTTGCCTTTAAAGTTCACTGGGCATGTCAAACTCAAAAGGGCTAAAGGGAAAGCCCAACCCTCCCCACCGTGCGGGCAAAATAAAAAACTAGAAAAGCCCCTTTTTACCGGGCCAGGGGATCAGTTGTTTTGGGGCCCCCATTTGATCACCGCCTATTTTAAATGCTACGGGACGAGATTTTCGGGGTCGTTTTCGGGAAACAGACTTTTTTTCTTGGCCTACAATGGGTGTTTGGGGGAGAGACCCCCAAACGGTGGTTGGGTTAAAATTTTGGTTGGGAAAGGTTTGGGTTGGATTGTCGGGGGGGCCCATTTTGCAGTAAATTCGTAAAAAAGTTTTTCTTTCCCATTTAGATTCGTACTCCAAAAATTTTTTTTCCTATCCAAAAACCGTCGTTTCGTACCTCAGCTCATTAAAATTTGGGTTTGACATGAAAAACCTTTTTGGGGTGTTGGATTATTATATATATATAAAATATATATATATATATCTAATTATTTTATATATATATATATATATTTTATATTTTGTTTTGGGAAGCACTTTTTTTTCCCTTTCCCCAAAACTTTTTTTTGATCATATTTTTTCTGTACGCCATTAGCATCGCGGAGTTTGGGGCAGTGTGGAAAGCGGGGAGGGACGTTTCCTACCTTTACTCCCAAAAAAATATGGCACACAGGGGTTGTACAACTAGCATTTTGTTACAACCTTTTATATTGGGGTTTTTTTATTCTTATTAATGGCTTCCAGCCCTTTCAGTGTTTTGGGAAAAATTTTTATTTTTCTTCTTAATTATATGGCTTTAGCTTTTGGCAGGTACAGTATAAATTTTTAAAATTATTTTCCAGGTTTTACTGATATTTTGTTTTGACAGATTGTTTTGACATGATGTTGGAGTGCTCCCTCCCCCCCCCATACCACCAAAGGGCCTCCCACCAAAAAACCCACAGCCCCCACCTCCCACCAATAAGCCACAGAAAAAGCCCCCCAAACCACATCGTCACGCCCCAGAAAATTGGATGGTTTTGAGATTTATAAGGGTTAACTTTTTCCCTTATGTTAGTCTCACTTAGATTTATAGCCCTGAGATGAAATTTTATACCTTTTTCGAAAAATTTCCGATACATTCTCAGAAAATATCAAAAATGAGGGGTTTTTCGGGTTTTCCCCAGGGGGCCTCTGCTTCCCTCTTCCATGGTCCCTCCCCACCCGCACCAGTGACCTCACCTCACTTACATGCTGTAGGGGGGGGTTTAAAAAACCCTCGAGTTTTCCTTTTTTTAAAATATGCTAATCCCAGTTGCTAGTGTTTGTTTATTATTGTTTACTTTCTTTTTTTTCTTATCCCAAAAACTGTCAAAAAACCTTTTTTCCCCCTTACATACCCTCCCCTTCCCTCTCATTTTCTTTACCCACCCCCCTTTCACCATCTTACTTTTCCTTCCATACTCAATTCACCCATTTCTATGCGAACATAATGAAAATATTTTGCAATTATTGCTTTTTAAACTAAAAACCCAAATTTTTTTTTAAACAGTTGGTGGAACGAAAACATGAGTGAGGGTCACCAGGATGCCCACCCTAAAAAATCCCCCAAAAGTCGTAGTTTTCAGGAATTTTTATTTTTGTTTGTTCCTCTCAATGCATGTTTTGATTTAAGTGACAAAATAAAATCATACGGATTTTTTTGATATTATTTTTGAAAAGATTTTTAAATTTCATATATCTACCAGTGTCTCACTCTTCCCATTTTCCTTTTTCTCACACTATCTACCCAACACTTACCCTCCCTTTTATAAGGGGGTCTCCCTCACACTCCCAGCATATATTCTACCCCTTATATACCTTTGGTCATCTCACTTTCACCCTTTTTTTCAATTTGTTCCCCATCTTTTCCCTTTTCATGTTTGTGTTTCACCACCATCACCACTCCACAGCTTTTCCCTTCTAAATTTTCTAGCCATTCAGAAAATTTCATCCATATACATTTTGTACAAAATTTATGTTAGAAAGTTATGTTTTGTAACAATGTGTAACACTTTCCCCTTTATTCTCAGGGACCCAATAAGAGCCCCAAACAAAACCCCACCCTACGGCTGCGTATGCGAATACAGAAAATTATGGGGAGGGGGGCTGTTAGAACACCACACCAGCGCTATCGACGGCTGCAAATTTTGGCCCCCGGAGGTGCTTGTTTTTTTTTAAAAGGGACTATCATTTTTCTTCTTGGGGAACCTTTGGGGGTTAGATCCCCTTCATATTTTCCTCTTCCACTTCATCCCTTGGGAAACCCAAAATTTTTTTAACACCCTTGTTTTTTTCACCGGGGGAAAGACTTTTTCCCTCACTTTAAATCCTTTGTTATCTCCTAATTCTTGTCTTTTGGGGGTTTTAAATCTCCCAGCACTCTTTAGGACCCCGGGTGGGGTTTTACAAAATTTTTCATTTTCCTTTTGGCCCCCCTACACCCCTCCCCCGTAAAAGGGCCCCTTCTTTCTGCTCTAGTCCCCGTCCCACTCCTCCTCCCTGGGCCTTTACATTAAACGCTTAAGCTTTTCCCTCGACTCCATCTTTTTTGCATTCCCCCTGACATTTCTACGTTTCTTTCCCCTCCCGTGCTACAATTCTGGTTCCCATTTCCCTTTTTCCTTTCCCGTTGATTTTCCGGGTGATGTTCTTGCTTTGTAAAAGGTAACTTACTCCCCCAGTTCCTACGGGCCAAAGGCCCCCCCCCGGGTTTTCTGTTTCCACCTGTACCCGGAAAACTTTTGATTTCCTGCCCAAATTCCCCTCCTGCCTTTTTAACTAGCCCATTATTCCAATTTTCTTTTTGATATCTTTTTCCCCATTTGTTCCTTTTCTCTCCTTTTCCCCATCTTAGTTCCTTCTTCCAGGGGGTATTTGATCTATTTCCTGTGATATTTTTTTTTGCCCATCTTTTCCTTCAGTAAGTCTAAATTTTTCTTGTGGAACACCAGTTTTTTTTTAATTATCCTTTCCCTGAAGGTGCCCACCCCAGTCCCCCCTTATGGCCTCTACATCAGTGCTCCTACAAGTCCTAGCCCCCCTCTGCCTACTGTGTTCTGACCCTTTTCCCAAAAGGCATGATTCCCCTTCCCCCTTACTGAGTCATTTCTGCCCATACAGTAATGGGGTACAGCCCCCCTTTCCTAAACCCTGCCTACTTCATATGTATTTGTGACTTTCCCCACCTTTTTAAAATTTCCCTATCATCCTCCTTGCCTTCCTTCTTTAAATTTTTCCCCTGTTTTTCCACCGCCTACCCCTTCCCTTGTAAAAATTCCATTCCTATTTTTTATAATATGCTTATCTCTACTTCAGGAATTTTCTGAAGCAGCCCCCCTTTCATTGTTAAAACCCCTAGATTTACAATTCATTTCACTAAACTTCAGGCCCATTCCTTCCGTACTTGTTTGTTATTTTGTAAAACCCTCCCCCAAATTTCATCCTTACTTTTTTCCCCAATCAGAAATACATCATCAGCATAGGCCGGGACACCTAATTCTCTCCTCCGTGCTACCCCCTTTACGGACTTCCATTCTCACGTGATTTCCTCTAAATACAATTAAAAAAAAATTTGGGGACATGCAGATCCTTGTCTAACTCCAAATTATTTACCATTCCACCTCTCCCTTTCCCAAAAACCCATTTGTCCCCCCAAACTTTCTTTTTTTCCTCTATCCACAATTTAAATTTCTCTTTTATAATCATTTCAAAAACCCTTTGGCTAGTATGTTCATGACACTAGGGGCCTAAAATTTGGGACTAGTTCCCCCTTTAAATTTTTTCCCCTCCCCCTTTGTTTTAGGGAAACCCCCTGCTCTTTTTTTCCAGCCCTGGGCACGCACCCTTGTCCAGAAACTTTTCTTTTTATGTTATATTTTTGCCTGTTTTACCATTTTCCTCTATTTTTTAACCCAAACTCCCCTTTTGACCCCCATCTGTCCCTGCAGCTTTGCCGTTCTTAAAAAATTTTTTCAGTACCTTTTTTCCCTCCCCCAAGTTTCAATTGGTTTCCTTTCCCCTCCTTTTCTCTCTTGTCACTGTAGATCAAAATTTTTTCCATTCGCTCTACTTCCATGTCCTTTCTAATTATTTTACTCCAGTACCCTTTATTAAGGGTTCTATTTATCCCCCTTTCTCAGTATGTCTTCCCTCTTTTTCCCAATTTAATTTCTGGTTAATCTCTCTCCCCCGGGGTTTTTTTTTTAAGTTTTTTCCCACCCTTTTCATTTTCCCTCTTCCCTCGAGGAAAAACTGTTAAATTTTCTTTGCCTGCTGTAAACCAAGAGTTTCATCTAAATTTTTATTATATTTTTTTGTCATTGCTTTAAAAATGTGGGTTTTTGCAAGACTGCCTCTGCTTTGTGCTACTGGGGACCCGCATGTCTGTTTTCTAGCTGTTGGGTTTTTTATTTTTCCCCGATATAATGTTTCCCCCACTTTGTTTTCAATTTCTTCTAACCCGCTACATAGCGCTTACCCTATTTTACTTGTTTGTAAATATATATTTTAAAATTTTGTATTTAATTTTTTTTAATTTTATTTTTTTTTTTATTTGTTTGTTTTTGTTCCCTCATTCTTTGGAATTTGGGATCGTCCTTTTTTTCCCTCATGATCTGAAAGGGCAACAACAGGTTTGTGCTGTTTTTTAAAAGAAAGTTATTCATTAAATTTTTCCCCTTAAATTTTCCCTTTCATAGCTCAAAGCTTATAAATCCCGCGATATTTTTTATTTGGGTTTATGTTTGTTTTTCAACCTTTTGTTGCCGTTTTTCCCATTTTAATGTATGCTAAAAAACTTTTTCTTTGTTTTTTTTTTTTTCAACATGATATGTATGGGAAGCGTTGCCAATAATTGCCAAGGTTTCTAAAAATAAAACTCTTGATGGTTTTTGTCGGGGGTGCAAAAATTTTTTCAACAAAAAATGTGTTTTTTTCGGCTAGATTTATGTCTTTTTTCTGCGCCAATTTAAAGCAGATATTTTCGATGTTTTTGTGATCTCTTGTATAATGCACCCAACTTTTTTGTGTTACCCTGCAAGCTTGCAAGTCCCAAAGGCAGGTGGTTTCCCCGTTGTATGTGCTTCTGTAAAATAGTAATGATTTTTACTGTCTCTTTGTATTTCATAATCAAGTATTGCATCAGGGTTTTAAAATGATTTGAAAACCCCAAAGTACATAGAAATTTTAAAAAATTTGGTAAAACCCTAATTTTTCTTTTATAATTTTTTTTCCTTGTCAAAAATACTATCCAAAAATTTTTATTTTTTTGAAAGGGTTTTAGCCTTTTAACCCACAAAAAAAAAATATACATTTTTTGGATAGTATATATATAATATATAGAGGAAGTGCAGGGGATTTTTATGAGCATTTGAATTTCCCATCGATTCCGACGTTCTCTAATGTTTTTTCCCTGCTCTGTTTTTTACCCCCATCCCCCGGTTAGATTGGGGTGACAATCGCGGTTTTGAAACTTTTACTACAGGAATCACCTTCCTTGTCCTCATATTCCCCTTGGGGGAAGGGGGGGGAACGATCTACGCCGCAAAAGGGTACAAAAAAAGAAAAGGACAACACGATGATCAAAAAAGTAATATTGGTAAGAGATACCAAGTGTAAATATTATAACACTTGATCTTATGTCAAATTTTGATTCAGTTCCTTTAAATTGATATTAATACAAATAATGACAATCTTCATAATTTTCCCTTAAAATTTAAAAAAAAATGATTTTGAAATTTATGATCTTAGGAATGAACATAAGTAGTTGAAAAATTTAATTTTACGTGAGCCTTTATGCAAATATTCTTTTTTAATGAATTTTTAACACAATTCACCAATAAATATAAATCTTACCCCCTATCTTTTAAAAATCAGCGTGTAAACCCCTCCACTTAGATTATTTTTTTTAAACAGTGATACTCTAAAAATAATGCGATTTTATTACCAAACCTTTCCGGGGTTTTTTTGTGCAAAATGTTTTCCCTTTTAATTTTTTTTCCACACATTTGAAACTTCATTCCTAAAAATTAATTCAGGGAGTAATTAATTTTGGGGAAAGGTTTTAAAAACATCCCCAAAAGCTAGTTTTTATAGCCCTTCCCTTTCTATTTGGGCCCATTCTTTAATCATTTCCCCTTGAAAGTACAAATGTTCAAAATAATGGAGACTTTTAAAATTTAAATTTTCTTAAATGAGTTTAATTCCGGTTTAAAAGGGTAAACAATTATTTCAATTTTTTTAAATTTTTTAAATTTTTTTTGCCCCCAAAACAAGCCTTTCCAAAAGGACATTTCTTCAGCTACCCCTTTTTGCCACCTATGGGGCCAAAAACCATGAATGAAATCCTTTCGTAAATTTTGTGGGAAATTTTAAAAGTTTTCCACCCCTTTTGGGGGAGGGGTGCGCAAGGGGGGGGAAGCTCCCCAAGCGGACCCCCCCACGGCCCACGGTTATAACCGTCGGTCGCGGGCGTGGCAGGGCATCTAACCCCAGGGACCCTTACATGTTTCGTGCCAGGTTTGGGCATATCCCCCCTCTCCCCTCCCCCTTTCCCCCTCTCTCGTCTCTCTCCCCCCTCTCCCCTTTCCCCCCTCCCCTCTCCTCCGGGCTCCTCTTCCCCCCCGCTCTTTGTTTTTAGAAAAATATATATAATATATTATATATATATAATTTTTATTTGGAAATATAATATATAATTTTAATTATATATAAAAATAATAAATATATTAAACTATATATATATATGTATAAAAAAATATATATATATATATTAAGGGGAATATAAAATATATATATTATAATATATATTTATAATATAAATAGAAAATATATTTTATATTATATTTTTATTTTTAAAATATAATAATATATATATTATATAATAGTTAAAATTATATATATTTTATATATATATTATAATTTTATATATTATAATATAATATTATATATATATATAATATATATATATAAAATATATCTATATTTTATTTTATTTATATATTGAGATATTATATATATATTTTAATATATAATTAAATTTTATATATATTTTTATAAATTTTATATTATATAATATATTATATATATTAAAAAAAAAAAAAAATTATAATAAAATTTTAATATTTTAAAATATATTAATATAAATATTTTATATTATAATATATAATGGGATTTTATATATAATTTTTTATATATTTTATTATTATATATATTTTATATATATAATATATATAATTTTATATATATTATTTAAAATATATATATATATAATTTAATAAAATTTTATTATATTATATATTTATATTTATTATATATATATAATATATATAATATATATATATAAAATAGATATTTATTTTTTTTTTATAATATATTTTAGGGTTTTAAAAATTAAATATTTTTTATCCATTTTTAATTGGAATATTAAAAATATTAAAATGTTTAAATTTTCTTAAAAAGAACCTCAAAAATTTTTCAAGGGAAAAAAAAATTTCCATAAACCCCTTGGGTTTTTAAAAAGGCAACCCGGTTTCCGGGAAAAAGGCCCTTGGGCCCTTTTTCCCCGGGAAAATAGGTAAAATTTAATATTTTGAATGCCTTTTTAAAAAGCCGAAAACTAAACCCCTTAACTAAAATTTAAAAAAACATAAAATTTCCCCCATTTATCCCAACCCTTAAACCTTTTCTAAAAGGAACTAAACCCTTAGGCTTTCTTGAGGCCCCAAAAGTTTTTTTCCCACAAAATGGGGGCCTTTTTTCACCTTCCAACTCACCGCTTACACCCCAATGTTTACACAATTTTTTATGAATGAATTTAGAAAATTTTTAAAGGAATATTTTTTGTTTCCTTTAAAATTAAATTTAATTTAAAATTTCCCCTTTTTACCCCTTCCATTTAAAAATTTTCATTTTTCCTGATTACCAAGTTTTTTTTGGCCCCAAACCCGGTTTCGAAAAAACCCCCCCAAGTTTTAAATGGGGACCCAAAAACAAGGTTTCCCTTGTTTGAAATAGAAGTAAAAAAAATTTGTTTAATATAAATTATATTTTATTTAATTAATTAGGTAATTTTTCAAAAAAAATATAGGGTATTTTATTTTTCTTAGAATTAATTTTTTAATGTTTTTTTAGTTAAATATATTAAAATTTTTAAATAATTTTAAAATTTAAGAACCAACCCTTTGGCTAAACGGGGGTTGGGAAAAAAAAAAAGGAGAGTTTGAAGAAAAAAGATATATATCATATTAGAAAATAAAAAATGAAATAAAATTTTAACATAAAAATTTATATTTTTATACATATATAAAGATAAAATATATAAAAAAATAATTTTAAAATTATTTTATAATATTTTTATAATAATATCTAATAAATTTATTGATAAAAAAAAAATAAAAATAAAAAATATGATATGGGGATATAAAAGGAAATAGAATAAAAATATACTATATGTAAAAAAAAATTTTTAATTAAATATTAGTTCAAATAATATTAAATATATAGATATAAGATATTTTTATTTTAAAATATATAATTTAAAAATAAAATTTCCTAATATAAAAATTATATATAAATAAATATTAATAAAATATATATAATAAATGTTAATTTAAATAAAGGATAAATATATATATAAGGGTATATATTTTTATATTATATTATATATATTATATTATGTATATAATGTAATTATATATATTATAAAATTTAAAATATAAAATTTTAATATAGTATTATATATTTTATTTTATTCTATAAAATTTTAAATTATATATTTTTATAATAATATTTATAATATATATAAGTATTTTTTTATATTTTATATATATTTTAAAATATATATATTAACCCTTAAATAAAATAAGGGTATTAAATAAATAAAAAGGAATTTTAAAAAATAAAATTTAAAATAAAATTTTTAAAAAATAATAAATTTTATTTTACAAAGAAAAATTTTAAATGGGTATTTTTTTTCCATTTTTAAAACAATAAAAATATTAAAAAAGATAAATTAAATTTTAAAACTTACAAAATTAACAAAAAATGATTTAAATCTCTTTAAAAAATAGATTAAAGGAAAAAATAAAAAAAAAAATTTTTTTTTAAATTTTTAAATTTTAAAATAAATTTAAAAAAGTTTTTAAAAAAAAAAAAAAAAAACAAAAAAAAAAAAAAAAAAAAAAAAGGTAATGCCTTAAAAGGGGTTGTACGGGAAGGGAAACGGAAAAACCCCTTGGGGGGTGGGGCCCCCCTTGTTTTAAAAATAATTTTCAAAAAGGGTTGGGGAGGGAAACGTGGTTTTGGGGGAAAAATTTTTTGGGGGCTCGACAAATGGGGAAACAAAAAAAGTATTTCAACTACCCCATTTTCTTTTTTAAATTAAGTAGAAGCATTGTCGCAAGGGGGGGGTTTGTTTTGGGTAAACCCCTTTTAAGGGTTAGGATTTTAATGTACTAGGGAAATTAGGGAGTGAGCATGCCTTTAGAAGATTTGTCAATTTGTGAATTTGAATCGTCAGGGGGTTTGTTAGAGAGTCGGTGTATACGTATTATTTTTTAAAAAGGAGAGGATCTGTGTTTTTGAGATTTGGTGTTAAAGAATTAATTTAAATAAAGGGGATTTATGGAGAAAGTACTGCAAATGAGTATTTTTAATAATAAAAGAAGAAAAGCAACGTTGCCTTTAACCAAATAAGCCGGTAAAGAAGGGGCAACAACAAGTTTGTAAACGATCGAACAGTTGCTTTAAAATAATATTTAAAAATTTATCTAATTCAAAAAAAAATAAAAAAAAAATAACAAAAAAAAAGAAAAAAAAAAAGTTGTATGGAAAAATATAAATTAAAAAAAATTTATAAAATATAGAGGAGAGAAAAAAAATAAAAAAAATTTATAAAAATAAAATAAAATAAAAAAAGAAAAAAAAAGGAAAAAAAAAAAAAAAAAAAAAATAGAAAAGAAAAAATAAAAAAGAAAAAAAAAATAAGAAAATATAAAGGGGAAAGAAAAGAAAAAAAAGACAAAAAAAAAAAAAAAAAAAAAAAAAAAAAAAAAAAAAAAAGAAAAAACAATAAAAAAAATAAAATAAAAAAAAAAATAAAAAATATAAAAAAAAAAAAAGGGAAAGGGGAAAAAAAAAAAAAAAAGAGAAAAAAAAAAAAAAAAAATGAAAAAAAAAAAAGAAAAAAAAAAATAAAAAATAAAAAAAATATAAAATTTAAAAGGGGGAAAAAAAAAAATAAAAAAAAATAAAAAAAAAAAACTAAAAAAAAATAAAAAAATTAAAAAAAAAAAAATATAAAAGAAAAAAAAAATTAAAAAAAAAAATAAAAATAAAAAAATAAAAAAAAAAGAATAAAAAATAAAAAAAGAAAGTAAAAATAATAGAATAATAATATAAAAGAATTTTAAAGAAATAGAAAAAAATTTTAAAATAAAGAAAATAATAAATATAAATAGAGATGATTATAAATAAAAAAAATATAGATAAAAAAAAAGGGTAATATTATATAAATTTTAAAAGTTTAAAAGGAAAAGGAAGAAGAATAAATTAATATATAATAAATATAGTATAAATGTATATAAGAATATAAATAAAATATATAAAATAAAAATAAAAAGAGGTAGAGAAGAAGAATAGAAAAGGGGGTTTTATATAGATAAAAGATATATAGAGATATAGAAAAAGGAATAATAAAAAATAAAATGGGAGAAAAATAGAAAATAATAAAGAAAAAAATTACAAATAAAGAGAAAAAAAGGAGAAAGATAAAAAAAAAAAAAAGAAAAAAAATATATAATATATATATATTATATTATATATAAATAATATAGAAATAAAAATTAAATAATAAAATGTAAATAAGAGAGATTATAAAAAGAAAAAAAAGGGTAATAAAAAAAGATAATATATATATATAGTTATAAAACATATAATAATAACGAATAGAATATTATAAATAAAATATATATATATAATTATGATAATAAAATAAATATATAAGATATAAATATTAAAATATTATATAAATTTTAAATTATAATATAAATGAATAAATAAATAAATATAAAAGTTTAAAAAATTAATATATATATAATATATAGAAGAATAAATATAATAATTTTAAGATATAATAAAATAAGATTAATTTAAAAAATTATAAGAATAAAATAATAAAATATTTTAAAAATAATATATATAAATAAATAATATTAATAAAAAATATAATATATATATATAATAAAGAATATATATAAGAGATAATATGATTAAAATGAAAAGATATAAAATGATAATAAATGGAAAATAAAAAAATATAGATATAATATATAATAAGTTAAATAATAAATATAATATATTAAAGAGAAGAGAATATTTTAATAGAAATAAATAAAAAAAGGGAATATATAATAGAATAATATAAATATAATATATAAATATATTATATAAAATATATAATAATATAAAAGAATATATAATTTAAGAGTATATATATATTAATTAAGATATATATAATAATATATATTAAAAATAAGAATATAATAATGATATATATATATAAAATTTTTGAATATTTTAAAATAAATTATATTTTAAAAATTTATATATATATTATTAAAATTTTATATATAGAAAAGGAAATATAATAATATATATTAAGAATATATATAGAAAAAAATTTATATTATAAAAATTATATTAATATATTATATATATATATATATTAATATATATTAAAAGATATATTTTAATATAGTAAAATTATTTAATATATAATTTATAAAGTATATATATAATAAAATAAAAATTTTAAAAAATTATATAATATATAATATTATATATAATATTTATAATATATATATATAGGGTTATAAAATTTTTATAAATAATATATGTATATATATATATATATATATAAAATGTATAAATATAAAATAAATATATAATATATATATATATATATAATATATATATAATAATAATATATATATATATAAAATTTTAATATTATTATATATTATATAAAATTATATTTATATATATATATATAAAAATATTTTATAATATATATATATATTTTAATTAAAATTGTGTAGGGGGGGTTTGGAAGCCGAAATAAAGGGGCTAGTTGAATTTGAGGTGAGGTCATGTTGTGTTGAAGTGAAGGGCCCGAAGGGAATGCCGAGGTGAAAGGGGTGGGTTTGGAGGCATGTGGAAGGCATATGGAAGGCCATGAGGGGGGGCCATAATAAAGACCCCGGGAGGCCCTGAGGGAAAAAACAGGGGGGGCCACAGGAAGGCCATTTGGAAGACAATGGGGGGAAAAATGGAGGCCCAATGTGAGGCAAGTGGGGGGCCAAAGGAAGACCCAAAGGGGAGGCCATGAGAAACATAAGGAAGACCATGGAAGGCCCTGATGAAGACTATGGGAGGCCCAAGTTGGGAAATTTAAAGGGCCCAAAACCGTCCTTGGAGGGGTAGAGACGTTTTTGGAAAGAAAGGGGGCCGGGAGTTGCGTTGGACTAAAACTCACTGGAGGCCAGAATTTTAGTTTGGGGAAGGGGGCACGACGAAGGCCGGGTTTGTGTTGGGGCGAAGACTGCACGGATGCCCGGGGTTTGCGTTGGACGAAGGCGGCATTGACGAGGGGCCCGGGGTTTTAACAAGGTGGCGTGGGGGCCGGAGTTAAAGAAGGCGGCGTGGAGGCCAGAGTTGGGTTTTGGGCGAAGGGGCAGATGAGGGGCGGAGTTTTCGTTTGGGGGAAGACTGCATAATGAGGGCCGGAGTTGTCGAAGGAGGCGCTGACCAGGACGGACTTTGCGTTTGGAAAAGGCGGTACTGACGGGGGCCCGGGAATTTTCGTTGGATGAAGGCGGGACTAGAGGCCCGAGTTTGGTTGGGACCAATGCGCATGACGGGGCCCCGAGTTGGGCGAAGGCGGAAAATGGGGGAGGCCCGGGGTTTGGGCCCAAGACGGCGCTGACGAGGGCAGAAGTTTTCGTTGGCTGAAAGGGGGCACTAGAGACCCAAAATTTGCGTTGGACGAAGGCAGCAAGACGGGGGCCCGGGGTTGGGGAAGGTAGGCGGCACTAGAGGCCCGAGTTGCGTTGGACCAAGCGCCCCTGACGGGGCCCAGAGTTGGGGGAAGGCGGCACTGGAGGGCCCGGGGTTGGCCGAAGACGGCGCTGCCGAGGGCAGAAGTTTCGTGGCCGAAGGGGCACAGAGGGCCCAAATTTGCGTTGGACGAAGGCAGCAAGACGGGGGCGGAGTGGGGGAAAGGGGGCACTGGGAAAGGGTGGAATTTAACATCCTTGGACGAAAGCACTGAGTAGATGCCACTCGATGAAAGGAAAGGTAGTCACGGAGCACAACACCACCATGGAGTAGGTGTTCCAGGAAATTGAGTATGTGGACGGAGTTTTGTAGCACAGGGGTGGGTTTTTTTTTTTTTTTTACAATCTTTTTTTGGGGTTAGTTTTTTACCTTTTTTTTATTTGTGTGTATGTGGGGTATGGATGCAGCCCAAGGGGCGGTGTTTTTACGATAATGGGGCACAAGATGGCGTAACAATGGCGGGAATATGGTGGCAATATGAGAGAATCAGTGCTTTTGGGGGGAGAAGGACAACATGTGACAAACATGGTAACGTCACAATCACAAAAAAAAACACTCTAAAACACTGAGAGTCGCACAGGACAATGGTGCCTAAAACTGACGGATTAAAAAGCAAAGGGTCCCCGATCACTAAATCGGTAATCTAAAATCATTTCTAAAGGCCGCAAAAAACCAGGAAATTTGTTTGTAAGCAATGTCCCCAATGTTTGGAAACAGTTTTCAAAAAGTTGGGAAAACATTTTGGGAAAAATTTTGGGGAAAAACTTTGGGAAAAAATTTTGGGAAACAGTCTGGAAGCAGGTGGGAAACAAATTTTAAGGGTTTTTTTTTTCCCATTCAGAAGGGAAACACGAGAAACATTTGTGTGATTTTTCGGAAATATTTGTGTGACGCTCCCCCTTAAAAAATTTTTTTTTTTTGTTGTGTGTGTGGGTGTGTGTGTGTGTGTGTGTGGTGTGTGTGTGTGTGTGTATGGTGTGTGTGTGTGTGTTTGTGTGTGTGGTGTGTTTTTTGGGTGCTTGTGTGCTTTTGTGTTGTGGGTGGTGTGGTTTTGGGGTGTGTGGGGGTGTGTGTGGTAAGTGGTGTGCAGCGGCAGAGGGAAATACACTAGGCCCCTGAGCCTACACTGGGAGGTTTTTGTAATATTTCGGTTTTTTGTTATATTGTTTTCTGGTTATTTTTGGTTATATGAAAGTGAAAATTGTTTTTAAACATTTGGAAAACAGTTTGCAAAAATTTGGGGAAAATTTTTTCCCGACTATTGGATTAGTTTTGGGAACAATCTTTTCCCAACAAAGTTTGGGGTTAAGGGGGCTACAAAGCGAGATGAACAGAGGGTGTGGCCACGAGGACATAGATAATACAGTGTGCCCAGGAGGCACACGGGCTTGGATAATGAGTCCCGGAAAAACCCTGATTTCTCCTGGTGGGTTTGGTAAATCTTCAGGTCTGCAAAAACCCCTGGGAGTTTCCAGAGACTTGTGGAGAGCAGTCAACCCGGGGGATGAGTGTGGGAATTTTTTCATGCTGAAAAAATGTCCTTTGGCTGTGGGGAGGTGTCTTGGAGCCCTGAAAGTTTTCAGATTTTGGGTTTGGAAATATACATGACCAATACAAACATCTTTTTCCTTTCTTTAATTTTTTAAAATTCAAATCCCATACAGTCGCATCTTTTTTAAACAAACCCGAAAAAATTTAAGCCCCAGGTATAGGTTTACATCAAGATGCATAGAGTGTACAGGGAAAAAGTAAGATGCTGTGTTGTACACTCTAAACCCGGGGGTCTCAAACGGGGGGCGCGAAAGTCTTCTGAGGGGTCGCGAGTTTCTAGAAAAAAAAAAACTGTTTTTTTTTTTTTTTTTTTTTAAAAAAAAAAAAAAATTTTATCTATATTATATATATATATATATATTATTTCTAAATTTATATATATATATATATATATTTGTGTGGTAGGGGCGGTTTGGAAGCCGAAATGAAGGGCCTAGTTGAAGTTGAGGTGAGGGTCATGTTGTTGTTGAAGTGAAGGCCGAAGTGGAATGCCGAGGTGAAGGCCGTGTGGTTGGAGGCCATGTGGAAGGCCATATGGAAGGCCATGAGGAAGCCATAATAAAGACCATGGGAGGCCATGAGGAAGAACATGGGAGGCCATCAGGAAGGCCATTAGGAAGACAATGGGAGGCAAACATTGGAGGCCAAATGTGAGGCCAAGTGGGAGGCCAAATGGAAGACCAAGTGAGAGGCCATGATGAAGACATAAGGAAGACCATGGAAGGCCATGATGAAGACTATGGGAGGCCAATGTTGGAATCTAATGTGGCCCAAAGCCGTCCTTTGGAGGTGCTGAGTAGACGTTCTTGGACGAAGGAGGCCGGAGTTTGCGTTGGACTAAGCGTCACTGGAGGCCAGAATTTGAGTTGGACGAAGGCGGCACTGACGAAGGCCGGAGTTTGTGTTGGACGAAGACTGCACTGGATGCCGGTGTTTGCGTTGGACGAAGGCGGCATTGACGAGGGCCGGAGTTGAACAAAGGTGGCGCTGGAGGGCCGGAGTTAGACGAAGGCGGCGCTGGAGGCCAGAGTTGGTTTGGACGAAGGCGGCACTGATGAGGGGCGGAGTTTGCGTTGGGCGAAGACTGCACTAATGAGGGCCGGAGTTGTACGAAGGAGGCGCTGACCAGGACCGGACTTTGCGTTGGAAAAAGGCGGTACTGACGGGGGCCGGAATTTGCGTTGGATGAAGGCGGCACTAGAGGCCCGAGTTTGCGTTGGACCAATGCGCCACTGACGGGGCCCAGAGTTGGGCGAAGGCGGCACTGGAGGCCGGAGTTGGCCGAAGACGGCGCTGACGAGGGCAGAAGTTGCGTTGGCTGAAGGCGGCACTAGAGACCGAAATTTGCGTTGGACGAAGGCAGCAATGACGGGGGCCGGAGTTGGGCGAAGGTAGGCGGCACTAGAGGCCCGAGTTTGCGTTGGACCAATGCGCCACTGACGGGGCCCAGAGTTGGGCGAAGGCGGCACTGGAGGCCGGAGTTGGCCGAAGACGGCGCTGCCGAGGGCAGAAGTTGCGTTGGCCGAAGGCGGCACTAGAGGCCGAAATTTGCGTTGGACGAAGGCAGCAATGACGGGGGCCGGAGTTGGGCGAAGGTGGCACTGGAAGGATGGAATTGAACATCCTTGGACGAAAGCACTGAGTAGATGCCACTCGATGAAAGGAATGGTAGTCACGGAGCACAACACCACCATGGAGTAGGTGTGTCACAGGAAGTTCGAGTATGTGGACGTGAGTTCTGTAGCACAGGTGTGGGTTTTTTTTTTTTCATCCTACTAATCTTTTTTGGTGTTAGTTTTTTCTCCTTTGTTTTATTTGTGTGTATGTGGGCGTATGGTATGCAGCCAAGGACGTGTGTTATTACGATAATGGCGGCACAAGATGGCGTACACAATGGCGGTCAATATGGTGGACAATATGGCAGAGAATCAGATGCTTGTGGAGGAGAAGGACAACAATGTGACAAACATGGTGAACGTCACACATCACAAAAAAAAAATCACTCTAAAATCACTGAGACGTCGCACAGGACAATGGTGCCTAAAACTGACGGATTAACAAAGCAAAGGGTCCACTGATCACTAAATCGGTAATCTAAACTCATTACTAAAGGCCCGTCAACACCAGGAAATTTTGTTTGTAAGCAATGTTCCCCAACTGTTTGGAAACAGTTTACAAACAGTTGGGAAAAACATTTGGGAAACATTTGGGAAACACTTGGGAAACATTTGGGAAACAGTCTGGAAGCAGTTGGGAAACAACTTTAAGGTTTCTTTGTTTCCCATTCAGAATGGGAAACATCGAGAAACATTTGTGTGATTTTTTCGGAAATATTCGTGTGACGCTCCCCTTAAACATTTTGTGTGTGTGTGTGTGTGTGTGTGTGTGTGTGTGTGTGTGTGTGTGTGTGTGTGTGTGTGTGTGTGTGTGTGTGTGTGTGTGTTTGTGTGTGTGTGTGTGTTTGTGTGTGTGCTTGTGTGCTTGTGTGTGTGTGTGTGTGTGTGTGTGTGTGTGTGTGTGTGTGTGTGTGTGTGCGTACGTGTGTGTGCATGCGTGCAGAGGAAGATACACTAGGCCGTGAGACCTACACGTGGTAGTGTATGTAATATTACTGGTTATATGTTATATTGATTACTGGTTATTACTGGTTATATGATATAGTGAAAATATTGTTTCCAAACAGTTTGGAAACAGTTTGCAAACAGTTGGGAAACATTTTTCCAGACTATTTGGATATAGTTTGGCAACAATCTTTCCTAACAAAGTTTGGAGTTAAGGGAGCTACAAAGCGATGATGAACAGAGGGTGTGGCCACGAGGCACATGAGATACATACAGTGTGTCACAGTGAGGCACACGTGGCTTGGATAATGAGTCCAGCGGAACCATGATTACTCCTGTGTGGGTTTGGTAAATCTTCAGTGTCTGCAAACTCCATGGGGTAGTTTTCCAGAGACTTGTGGAGAGCAGTCAATCCCGGGAGATGAGTGCTGGGAATTTCTTCATGCTGAAGCAATGTCCTTGGCTGTGGGGTAGGTGTCATTGGAGCCCTGAAAGTTGTCAGATTTTGGTTAGGAAATATATCATGACCAATACAAACATCTTTTTCCTTTTCTTAATTTTCTATAAATTCAAATCCCATATTCAGTCGTCATCTTTTTAATCAAGCCAGAAACATATAATGCCACAGAGTATAGTGTTGTACACTCTAAGATGCATAGAGTGTACATGCATAGAGTAAGATGCATA
This sequence comes from Chionoecetes opilio, assembly GCA_016584305.1. NCBI lineage: Eukaryota > Metazoa > Arthropoda > Malacostraca > Decapoda > Majidae > Chionoecetes > Chionoecetes opilio. The sequence continues at coordinate 207,080 of JACEEZ010003994.1, read as the reverse complement.
GTGTTGTACACTCTAAACCAGGGATTCTCAAACTGGGGGTCGCGAAAGTCTTCTGAGGGGTCGCGAGATTTCTAGAATGTGCAAAATGCACAATATTAATTATTTATTATTATTATTTTATATATATTATCAGTATCAAACAAAACAATGATTATACCTTCCTAGGCTTTAATATATTGCTAATATAAAAGTACAGTTACATAATCTGACTGAGAAAAGAGTTGATCCTTTTTCCTCCCTCCCCATTCCGTCAAGCCCTCACCACCACGCTAACACGTCCATAGCTATACATAGGTAGGCTACTTGTATCATCACCGCCCGACCCTTGTTAATGCATTACAAATCCACATCACAAGTCTAAACTTTATTTAGGTTAGACTTATTTTTTCGATGCGTCTAAAGCAAGAATATAGGATATAGATTGCACTGATTACGGTATCATTTAAGTATTCATAATGTTTTACCAAATATATTATACTTAGAATGTTATGATACGGAGCAATACGACTCTACCTATGTGTGGGTAAAACTGGGTATGTGTGTGTGTGTGTAAGAGAGAGAAAAAAGACAAAGAATGTAAATGTGTAAGATTGTCAAAAATGCTTTGGTAAGGGTGGGGGGGGGGGGGGGGGGGTCGCAAGCCTTTCAAAATTATTTGGATGAGTCGCAGGCCAAAAAGTTTGAGAACCCTTGCTCTAAACCAGGGGTGTCCAACTCATGGCCCGCGGACATGAGTTTGTATAATATAATTTATTTGTGCTTTCTCAGCCACGTAGCTTTCTTTAAGAGCTTGTTCAGCCTGGATTAATTTTGGTCTTACTACGCTAAGAATAATGCCGACAGCACATCATGTAAATGATGAAAAACTTATTTTGTAATAAGATCTGTAAAATTCTTCAACGACTACTACAACTTAATGCTTAGTTGGTGATCCTCATGGTACATCATAAACTGTGGTAAATCACATTCATGGCATGGCTATCAATGCCTTCATTGGTGTTCATATTTCTGAGTAACAAAACCTAGTTAATTAAAGAAGCATCTATCACTTGTTACCTTTCAGCTTTCATTCTCTGAATGTACATCAATGAAATCAGAGTATAAGATGAAATTATGCTGCATGAGCATACATTATTGAAAGATTACTTCTATTATTATTATTCATTATTACATAAACAACTGTCTTAAGTCTCAATTGTTGATAAGAAAGTGCTGGCAGTGGTTATACCAGGTTATACATGTTGGCAGGGTAGTTATGCTTGTCATCTACCAAATGACTGACAATCATCATCACACATAATATATTGCTTGACTTATTGGCCTAATTCAGATTGAACTTATCTACTTAATATTAATGAATAGAAAAAATTCCCACCTTCTGGCATACTGGCTGCTGATATCCTCATCTGTCGCCTCAGGTTTCTTGGACTGAAGACCATACTTCTTTTTTTCACCTGTGCTGCTGCCTTCCTTGGCACCACAAGCGTCTTGATCACAAGCAGCTATGGAAAAATATGTAATAAGATCTCCACCACCTAATGCACCCTGCACAATAATGATCATTGCTATACATCATTTTGTATTCTCTAATTTGTGCTCTCTCGGCCAAGTATATTTATTGCAGCTTCTTTTCCCTGTATTAATCTGAAGTACAGGACCTTATTAGGAATCATGTGAGCAGCACAGCATGTATATAATGAAAAACTTATAAATGTCGAAACACTTTTAGGGGCGCCAAAACTGCTTGCAATGCACACATCCACTAAACTTAGAGAGAAATATCATTTGAAATCCCCAAAGTATTCTACACTAGTCAATTACAAATAAGATTTACCATCTACTAAATCCAGCCTCTATACCTGAAATTGAGATTAGCTAAAGACAAGCACATACCTCCCCGACATGTGCTCATTTTCCCATCCAATGGTAAAGTAGATCAGCTACAAGCAGTCTGAGCACAGAAGTAGTTGCTGGCGGGGCATCTCTCGCTCTATAAAGTTGTCATGTTCTTTGCAGACACCCTCCTGAGCAGCCTGGGATAAAAGGAAATTATAAAATATGAAAATGGTTAGGTCGCATAAAATGTTGACCGTGAAGAAGCCGATTTAGGCCGATATTACTGTAATCTATTTTATATTATATTATTGATGTTAGCATAAGTCCCTTCCAGTTACTTATCCCAGTTTAAATCCTTGACTTGGCGCTGCACAATAACCTAAGCTGCTTATTCTTCCCTTTTGAATGTTGTTTGACCGTGCCAAGTTTTTCATGTTACTTTTCATTGCCATTATTGTTTGGCCACATCAAACAAATGTTAACACTGTACTCCTGCACACTGTGATTAGGATGGGCACTGCAAAACCACAGGTTACATATGCACAATGACAACAGTAATCTTTCATCACAATAACTGCAGGTAAACTTAACGTTATGCTCCGTCAGGTGACACGCCTAAGTTAAAGCCTTATTTAAGTTATTGTAATACTCTGTAACATTAATTTGCCGTGTTTTTTGCAATATTGTTAAGATTTCTTATGCCTAATATTACCTAATGTTGAAATAATGTACTGCGAGCTAGGAATATTCCAGATAATAGATCATTATTACTTGCAGGGCCGAAAGTGCTGAGAACCAAGTGTGTTTACATGAGGCGTATTTTGTGGCGGCCAATTTTGTGGATTGTTATACTCTTTTAAGCTCCGCCCCTGCTTGCCATCACAAAATACGATTGTAGCGTTGCCAAAGCCCTTTCTAAATGTTGCCGGGAGTAAAAGTGTCGTACACTTCATTACCTCTTACCGAGGCTCAAGGAATATCGTTAAGGTTGACATTATTGAAGGCACAGCAAAGAGTAGTAGCGTGATTGTATTACACATCGATATCTAATTGTTTTGAGCTCTTAGAATGGCCTAGCATTGTTTTCTAATTTATAGATGGACTTGCATGATATCAAACTGAAATGTTTAGGGCGCTATGAAAATGTTATTTGAATATCTATTTGCTACACAGCCATTTCACGATGTGCGTCGAGGATGTTTAATCCTTTCATGGACCTGTGTGTAGGCTACGTGTACCTATATCTACGTTTCCTTATATACCAATTATTCTTTGCCTAAACCTCGATGAATGCTGGTTGTGATTCATCCTCTAGTGCATCTCGCCCCTTTACCATCCTCTTATGTTGATAGTACTCGCGTATTAACGTAGTGAATGTCTCCTTCATCTCGACATGATCGAATGTTGTGGATAATTGCCATGATATTTGTGGCTGTGAAACGCCGCAGCCATCCTAGCTATTCCTCGTGAATCTTGACTTTTAGGTAGGCTACACGTGGTTGAAATGTTCGTATTCATGCCCTGCGATAGGTTCTCTAAAAGGCTCACTTTTTGTGTGATATGACATATATACCAAATTTATACATATCTATTGCAAATGGAATATCACTCATGAATATATTCAAGTATTTGACTATACTATAGCAATAATACACCAGTTTTGGCGCTAAGCCACAAGCATCAACGAAAATTCGGACGCTATGTATTCATACCAAGGATGTGAATAAGATTTCAGATGTCGCTGGAGAATTTAATTATTCATGAGCTCCTACTTCCATATGTAGCTGTGTACATGCCATCAAAGTATCATAACTACGCCTAATTGAAAACAGTATTATGATCTTTATGCTATGAATACTGAAGGAGAATTATTCTGAGAATTATTGGAAAACATAAACATTTACGGGGCGACGTCAGAAAAGAATGGATGCATGCGCGCGCTCTGATTCGCCAGGATCTTGAAAGCACCACCCACACCCAAAATAGTATATTTTTTCCGAAGAAAAGTAAAATTTACTCCCGAGAGTGTATCATGTCGGTTAGCAGTGCACTCAAAAGAGTAGAAAAAAAGGGGGCAGAGCTTAAAAAAGTATAATTCTGCTTTTCTGAACGGTCTCCACAAAATACGCCTATGTCTTATTTTTCAAGTTTAGCATTATTTCATCACTTTGCATATCACCACACTTCGTACGTACCTTCTAGCGTCTTCGGGGAATAGATGAAGTCTCATTGAAGCGTGAGTGCATTATTTTTTGCCACAAATACAGCAGAGCAGAGCATTGCTGGCAGAGTCCATGTTTTGAATGTGGATGCCTTGGTAACGGGCTAACGGCTTGGGTGGCCGCCGCGGGTGTCTGCTCGCCGCGACCGCCGCGCCATTTTTAGCTAAAAAATCGTTTAAACCTCTGTCCTCTCCTTCAGCCTTTGAGCTCTCTTATCCTCTTTCTAATATCCTTGGTAGGTAGCGTAGTGGCCTGAGTGAAGGTGAAGTTTGAACCAGAGATGCGCGATATGTTGTGGTTGGATGATGCGCGGCGTGCCGGGCTGCCGGGGTTGACAAAGGAGCCATAAGCCGGTTGGTGCTACTTTAACTTTTAGGGTTCTTTTTTTCGACCACCGCTGCCAACCAGTGTTGGATGGTCGTTGGTGTCCATGCTTTGGGATTGACACAGAGCGAGAACCGAGTCCTAAGATAGATGGAAGTGGACTAAGGAGCGTGGCGGTATGATTTGACAACACGACACAGCGTGCCTGGAGTTACCAACAACTCCGATAATTATATATCACACTAGACCTGTTCAGAAAACAATTTTTTCCTATTTTTATACCCCCCTGCAAGGTTTCCCATGCTTTTTGACCTGGAAAAGCCGAAAATCAAAACCCTTTTTTAGCAAAAAATGTCAGGAACCTTTGCCTTAAATTGGGACCTCAAGATTTTTAAAGGCCGCGACAGAAAAAAGCCCCCCAAATTTTCCCTTTCCCGGGCCAGACTTTTTTCACCGGGACTTTTTTACAATTGGATAGAAAAACAAAGGGGGTAAAAATTTTGAAGCTTTTTTAAATTTTCTGAAAAAAAAAATCCAAGTAAACATTCAAGAAAAAAAAAAAACCCCATCTTTACCCCAAAAAAAAAGAAAAATTTTTCTGAAAATTTCATATAAATTCAAAAAAATTTTACAATCTTGACAAAAAAAATTTGGGACAAAGCTTTTAAAAAACTTTTTTTTCAAGGGGGAAAGAAAACTCTATTGTCTAGGTCAAAAGGCCACTTAAAGTCTTTTTTTTTCAGAGTTTGCTTTTTGGAACTACCCAAATCCTCACGGTTGTTTTCCAAGTTTGAAGAAGGTACTGTTTTTGCTGGAATCTGGGGTTAATGATTTTTTGGCGAAATCACCCATCATTTTTAAACCCCCCGTTTCAGAAATGTTTTTTCCCCTTATTTTTCATTGCTGACTATTCCGGGGCCCTTTGCTGTATTCATAAATCCGGGGCCCATTTTCCGCCACAGGTTGCAGAAGCCATTTCATACTCAATCCCAAAGGGTGTCAAGCAAAAGAGACCCCTCGGGGCCCAAAACTAATCCCAAGTCTTTCCTTGGCTTTAACCTAAAGGGAAAAAATAGGTTTCCCTCGTCTAAAAGCTATCGGCTTCTCAGTGGCGTGCAGCTTGGCAGCAATTTCCTGCTTCTCTTTGTCACTGGTCTGCACCGAAGGAGCGAAGGGCCCACAACCCCCGTGTCGGGAAACCACTTGGGGTTTTTCCCAAGGTTTTTGTACATGCCTGAGCAATCTCGGGATCTGTTCTCTTGAATTTCACATGTCCTTCATGAACTGCGAAAAAAATTTGCAGGAGAAATCTGCGGGGCAAGTGTAGTTTGACTCCACATGGGGGGTATAGAACAGTCCTGGGAAAAAGGTTGAGGGGGTTTCCAGTTTCACAACGTTTTTTCATGGGTTTTCCAGCTGCTCAGCAAAATGAAAAAATTTTCCTAGAAAAAAGGGTTTTTGGCCATCCACCTGGCCTGTTTAATGGTTTGCGGGCCGACCCCAGTGGTTCCCCCCGGGGAGGCGTGTCCCAAGGACAAACAGTGAAAAGCTAGCCATTCACGGTATTCAGCTCTGGGGAGGCTTCCCCGCCCTAGGATTTCCTGAAAGTATTTCCTTGCACTTTTTCTTCTTTTTTTAAAACCCTTTTTGTCGGAGGGAAACAGGGTTGTAGGGTTGTCTGTGGTAAGATCTGCCCCAAACGCCCCTTTAAAGTGCTTAAACCCAAAGGGACCTCGGGGGCCCCTTGACCTTCCCAAACAGATTTTTCCCAATACAGAAACCAACCGCATTTAGAATTTGGTGTCAGGCCAGGTAGAACCCCTTTCCTGCCCAAGCTTTTTCCCCCAAAGTTTGGCGCTCCCCATGTACTCCCGTTGCGGGCCCTTTGTGCCCAAACAAAAGGGCCATGATCACCCCCAAAAACCCCCCATGCCTCCGGGAAAATCCAGGGGTTTCCTTCCCGACCCTTTCCCTTTGTTGGGGCGTCTTCACGGGGACCCCCCAGTAGTTTGGGCCTTTCAGGTATGCGGTGGTCCGGAGACAAGCAAAAGCAAGTCCCTGACGTGGTCCCGGATCACTTCCCAGGACATCTCTCGGGCATTTTGGCCATCCCAGTGGAGAGCAGATACTTGGGAGGGTCCTCGCTAAATGCTTTCCATGTACTTCCCGGCTTTGTGGTACCTTGTCAGCATCCCGGTTTGTTTTCCCTTTTTGAGTTTGGGTGACAAACTTGTCCGGTCGCCCCAACAGCCTTCAATGTAGCAGGAGACAAGGGGGGTCACTTGATTGTCAGACAATCCCAGCATTTGCGGTACTGCAGATTTCAACACACTCCCTGACCCTTTCCCGGGAAAGTGAGAGGTTTACGGGGGCTTGGTGATGTGAACATCCAGGACGGGGGTTGTTTGGAATCCATTTTTCCCCTGCATTCCCTTCACTGTCGGTTGGGTAGCCCCGGGAGAAACATCAGCCGCAGTCCTTTTCTGTGGGCGCTAAAAATTGTAGAAAATTTTTTTGACAAATTCATATCTTGTTCCCCTCTCAGTTGAGTCTTGAAACCCTTCTGCTTGCTGCTGGGAAACCGGGCCCCAAAAAATCTTTTCATACCAGAAAAATGTGGGGCCCTTTTTCTTGTTTGATCCTGGGGAGAAAAACCCGATGTCCTTGTCCTTCCTTTTCTCCCTTGGGTAGCCGTCCCGGTTTCCTTTTCCCATTTTCCTGGATGGCAACTTAAGCTCCTATGTCGAACAGGTATTAAAATTTCCCGGACAAAGGCACTCCTTTTTCCCCCCAGGGTTTACCCGTTCTACCTTTATTCCTTTCTAGATCTCTGTGCTTTTTTGGAAATGTCTGAAATGCTGCGCTGCATTGTACTTTGTCTGGTCTTGATCCTAGCCTCTGCCAGAAAAGGGGTGATAGCCTCCCCCAATGTTTCATTGGGGGAGGTTTTTGATGGTTTTGGATTCCCTGTATTTTTTTGGCCCAAAAACTGGGGGATGGGGAAGTACTGGAAGCCCGTCTGTTGGTGGGTAACCCGGGGGCCATGATGCTGGATGATGGGTAACCGATCGGAAGGTTTCTGTAGCAGGGTCTAGTAGCAGGTCGGGGTGGGCGCTTGTCTCTGGACCCGCAGGTGGAGGTTTTAGGGTGTCAACTTTGCGTCCTCCGGCTCCTGTTTTCTGCCCTAGTGAAGTTATCTTGTGAAATACTCTGGATTTTTTGCAGGGTTTTTCAACAGATCTGCAACAAACATAACAGACCATTAGATGTCATGCTAAAACCATTGTGAATTTGTGACTAGAGTGAAATAAATTATATTTAGTTTAATTTTTTTGAAAATTTGTCTGTAAATATCACATGTAATATTTCCATAAATGTTTCTATGCATTTTGATGTTTCAGTCAGCATCTACTTACTTGCTTTAACCTGCTTATGCCCATTTATTGGTGAAAAAATAGGCGAAAACAAACATCAAAATGCTCCGAAGCGTTTCAGAAAACGTGTATAGAATAGAACTTCATGCTTCATGAGGCAAAGGTTCCTGACATTTTGGCTTATAATGGTTGAAATTTTCGACTTTTCCAGGTCAAAAAACATTGGAAACCGTGCAGGAGGGTATAAAAATAGGAAAAAATTGTTTTCTGAACAGGTCTAAATTATTATCACACACTAACCCAAGTCCTGCTATTTCATCATCTCCCCTATGTCTTGTGTTTTCTGTCACTCTATTTTTTTTTTTTTACATCACAAAGGACTGGCCAAGGTCACAACAAAAAGAGGTAACACAAAGCCAGCTTAGCTGCCAGTCCCTATAAAGAAGACAGATAGAGAATACAATAAGGGGGGTGGGTCATTTTAGTTCGAGAGGTGTCTTGTCACTCTTCTCTTGAAAAGATTTAAGTCGTAGGAAAATGGGAAAATAGAAACAGGAAGAGAGTTCCAGAGTTTACCAGTGTAAGGGATGAAAGAGTAAAGATACTGATTAACTTCTGCATTAGGAAGATGGACAGAATAGAGATACGAATGAGTATAAAGTCTTGTGCAGCGAGGCCGCGGGAGGGGTGGAGGCATGCAGTTAGCAAGTTCAGAAGAGCAGTGAGCATGCAAATAACAGTAGAAGAGAGCAAGAGAAGCAACATTGCGGCGGTGATTTAAAGATAGAAGACAGTCAGTCAGAGGAGGGGGGTTGATGAGACGAAAAGTTTTTGATTCAACCCTGTTTAGGAGAGCTGTATGAGTGGATCCCCCCAAAAAATGTGAGACATACTCCATACATGGGCGGTTAAGGCCCCTGTATACATAGCAAGCAGCTGGGAGGGATAAAAAAAGGACGCAGACGCCACAAGACACCTAACTTCTTAGAAGTTGTTTTAGCAAGAGATGTTTAGTAAAGGATATAGTCCAAGAATGTTTATTGTAGCAGGAGGAGATAGTTGAGTGTCATTAAAGAAGAGGGCACCTACTAGATAACTATATCTAGTAGGTTTTCTCGAGTAGATAGGTGAAGAAGTTGGGTTTTTGAGGGATTGAACAAAACAAGGTTTGTTCTGCCCCAGTCAGAAATTATAGAAAGATCAGAAGTTACGCGCTCAGTGGCATCTCTCCGTGAATCACTTAGTTCCTGTAGAGTATGACGTCTAATAAACGACGTTGAAAAATGCAGGATAAAGTCATCAGCGTAGGAGTGGATAGGGCTTTAAGTTAGACTTAGAAGATCATTAATGAATAATAGAAAGAGAGTGGGTGATAGGACAGAACCCTGGGGAACACCACTATTGATAGATTTAGGAGAAGAACAATGTCCGTCTACAGTAGCTGCAATAGAACGGTTTGAAAGGAAACTTAAAGTAATTGTCCAGACCCATTTTTGTTTTGCATAAATATGTTGAATGATCATTCAAAACACCTAATCCACAAAAAAATATTCATTTCCAGGCCTTATTTCCGTAAAAAACACGACTTTTGTAAAAAGCGCGGGTAAAAAAGCTTCATCCCACCAGCAGGCCCACGAATATTATTGATGACGTCACACGAGGACTTCACCGAGAGAGAGAGAGAGGGGGGGATGCTGGAGTCCTTCAAGAATCTGCTATTATTCACTCTACTTCATCCCCAACACCCACCCACATCCCACAACAGCTACCCCTGTTCCCACCCACATCCCCGCTTCCAACACCCATCCCCTTCCCCCACCCACATCCCCTAACGTCCACCCCCGTTCCTACCCACATCTCCACTTTCAACACCCATCCCCTTCCCCCATCTCCAACATCCATCCCCTTCCCCCACCACCAACATCCACCCCCTTTCCCCACCACCAACAACCACCCCCTTCGCCCACCACCGAACACCCCTCCCCCTCCCCCACCACCAACACCCACCCACTTATCCTCCACCCATTTCCCCACCACTAACACCCACCCCCTTCCCCCACCACTAACAACCATCCCCTTCTCCCACCACCAACACCCACGTATACTTCCCCCACCACTAACACCCTCCCCCTTCCCCAACCCCCAAACATCCACCCACTTTCCCCACCACCACATCCACCCACTTACCCCACCACCAACACCCACCCCCTTCCCCCACCACTAACACCCACCCCTTTCCCCCATCACCAACAACCCACCCACTTCCTCCACCACCAACATCCACCCACTTCCCCCACCACTAACAACCATCCCCTTCCCCCACCACCAACACCCACCCACTTCCCCCACAACCAACACCCACCCCCTTTCCCCACCCCCAAACACCCACCCACTTCCTCCACCACCAACATCCACCCACTTACCCCACCACTAACACCTACCCCCTTCCCCCACCACTAACAACCATCCCCTTCCCCCACCACCAACACCCACCTACTTCCTCCACCACTAACACCCTCCCTCTTCCCCAACCACCAACACCCACTCCCGTTTCCCTGCCTTCACCGAAATGCACCAACGTCGTCCGACGCACCAACATTTTTGACACATTTCTCGCCTATTGGTCTGATACGTGTGCAAACTTCTCTGGAGAGGCACAGCTTTCTTGCTGCACCCATCAAGGATGCATGTGTATACCATATCGCAAAAAAAATCTATCAGAAACACCCAAAATTATTCAAGTACTATGTTTATTGCCTAGGTTTACGTTTATTTCTATGAGCGCGGGAGGGAGGAAGCTCCTGGGCTGACGTCACCGAGCCATGGTGCCGTCGTCTGCCAGTTGCCAGTAGCGTTTTCGAAGCTCGGGGAATTTACAGATTTTGATTGCGGATTATTCAAAAACGGCTGACTGGATGCAAAAAGTGACAACATATTGTTGATACACTCGATAATGGGGCTATATTCTAACTACATCAAATCAGGAATGATGAAATGGTCTGGACGATTACCTTAAGATAAAGGTACAGAGAGAAGGATAGAAACCGAATGAAGGTAGTTTGGAAATTAAAGTTTTGTGCCAGACTCTATCAAAAGTTTTCGTAGTTTCGTCAAAAGTTTCGTCAAAAGCAATCACTGAGTCATCGTCATTCCATCGTCTTCCATTGTCAGCCTAAAACAATCTAACCCCCCACCCCCCCCCAAGCATTTAAATGTTCTCACTCAAATATCTTTTTTTGCATTAAAACCTTGAGATTGATTGAGATTGATCGAGATACAGGTAGTTAGTGCGGAGTCATTAGGGAGCTTTAAAAGGAGGCTAGATAAATTCATGGATGGGGATGAAAGGTGGATATAGGTAGTGTTCAGTAACAGGAACTACCACATGTAGGTCTCATGGTCTCTTGTAGCCTCCTTATTTTCTTATGTTCTTATGTACTTCAAGTTAGCCTTTAATACTTTATCATGTTCTTCCTTACTCCCCAAGTATTTGTTTTGGATGGTACATAGGTTGCCATTATATTATGTGTTTCTCTATTTTTGACTTCTATTTGTACACTCACTATTTCAGCTCTTCCTTCTCCATACTCCACTTTTTTTACTTTTACCCCTAATTGTGTCATTATCATAACTCCACCACCTTTTCTACCACTTCTGTCCCTTCTCTACATGCTGTAGTTATTACTTATCACCATTTGGTCTTCTATTAACTTAGATTATGTTAGACACTTCTGGTTCTGTTTTTGAAATGTAATCTTCTTAGTTCCATTTTTCTTGATATTATCCCATCAATGTTAGTGTAATTCACTTCCATTCCTTTTTTTACAACATATTTCCTCACACCATTTCCCTTTAGCTTTTTTTATAGTTAAATACCACTTTCTCACCCTTTCGTCTATTAGCCTCCCACCCAAATTACTTTATCTTTTGTCGTTTTTTCTTCATTTTTCTGCCTTACTTCTATTTTCATATTATTTCACTATTTCCTTTCCTCTTCATTTATCACATTTTACGCATACACTTCCATGGAATCATCCGTTGGCTTCAGTCTAAAAGCTCTCGCCAGGATTTCCTTAATTGCAGTTTGTGATTTCATTCTTTGTTTTATTGGTCTACTAGCCGCAAAGCCGCCCTCCGGGCGGACTTTTTGGCTAGCTCCTGCGGAGGGCTATTGGTGGGCCTTCGGCTCACCACCTGTGTTTGGTGGGCCGAAGGCCCACCAAACATGGACTCTCCAGATAGCCCCTTCTAACTTTCCTGAAATCATGGATGTAGAAATGTATGTATTCCCCCCACCCATTCACTCACCCATTACCCATCACCCCCCACCCATTCACTCACCCATTACCCATCACCCCCCACCCATTCACTCACCCATTACCCCCCACCCATTCACTCACCCATTACCCATCACCACACAACCCATTCACTCACCATTACCCATCACCCCCCACCCATTCACTCACCCATTACCCATTCACCCCCCCACCCATTCACTCACCATTACCCATCACCACACACCCATTACCCATCACCCCCCACCCATTCACTCACCCATTACCATCACCCCCCACCCATTACCCATCACCCCCCACCCATTCACTCACCCATTACCCATCACCACACACCCATTCACTCACCCATTACCCATCACCCCCCACCCATTCACTCACCCATTACCCATCACCACACCCCCATTCACTCACCCATTACCCATCCCCCCCACCCATTCACTCACCCATTACCCATCACCCCCCACCCATTCACTCACCCATTACCCATCACCACACACCCATTCACTCACCCATTACCCATCACCCCCACCCATTCACTCACCCTTACCCATCACCACACACCCATTACCCATCACCCCCCACCCATTCACTCACCCCCCACCCATTCACTCACCCATTACCCATCACCACACACCCATTCACTCACCCATTACCCATCACCCCGCACCCATTCACTCACCCATTACCCATCACCCCTCACCCATTCACTCACCCATTACCCATCACCCCACCCATTCACTCACCCATTACCCATCACCCCCCACCCATTCACTCACCCATTACCCATCACCACACACCCATTCACTCACCCATTACCCATCACCCCCCACCCATTCATTCACCCATTACCCATCACACCCCACCCATTCACTCACCCATTACCCATCACCACACACCCATTCACTCCCCCATTACCCATCACCCCCCACCCATTCACTCACCCATTACCCATCACCACACACCCATTACCCATCACCCCCCACCCATTCACTCACCCCCCACCCATTCACTCACCCATTACCCATCACCACACACCCATTCACTCACCCATTACCCATCACCCCCCACCCATTCACTCACCCATTACCCATCACCACAAAACCCATTCACTCACCCATTACCCATCACCCCCCACCCATTCACTCCCCCCCATTACCCATCACCACACACCCATTACCCATCACCCCCCCACCTATTCCCTCACCCATCACCCATCACCCCCCACCCATTCACTCACCCCACACCCATTACCCATCACCCCACCCATTCACTCACCCATTACCCATCACCCTACATCAAGGCTTCCTCAATTCTCGCAACCCACTTTTGTTTTCACAATTCTCGCTAATAGGCTGCTAAGAAAAAGAAAAAAAATTGATCGGATCATCTCATAAGTGGGCTCATGACCTTCCCCTGGTCAACCTGATTCCAAAAATGTGCCATATGAGGTGTTTGCGCCACGGGGGGCGGAACCTATACCACACAGACAGACAGACAGACAGACAGACAGACACACTTTCGCTTATATTATTATAGATCTCTTCCTTCTGTATACGACCCAAATTTTACTACGTCTTCCATTTCATTTACAAGCCTTGTCGCTTTCTCTTCATTGTTTAGTTTCATCAACATGTATTTTACCGTTCTTATTTCTTTCTCTGTCTGTCTTTGTTTTCCAAAAGATATTTATTATTCTCCTTCAAATCATAAATAATAATTCTCTTTTTCTTTTAGTCTGTATTTCTTACTATATTCTCATTGTTCTTGAAAACTTTCACTACTTCTATTTTAACATATTCACTTTGCTCCGTCTTTTGTTGTTCCATAGAGTTGTTGAGACTTGGCTCTCTCTTTTTCTTCTTTCCAGTAGTTGACATCCCATTTCATCATAGTTTCCACTTTTTCCTTTGAACTTTTCATCACCATTTTCCCATTTTGCTTTCAGCTCACTATTTTCCTTTCTCAATTTCTCCATTTCTTTTATTAACTTATGATTTTCCTTTGATCTTTCTTTTCCTTCCCTTTCAGTTCCTTTAGTTCAACTCTCAATCCTTCCATTCCGTCATAGCTTCCTTTCATCCTTTCAAGAATTCCCTGCATAAATATAAATTCCTCCATCAGTCTCCTAACGTAAATTTTGTTTTGTCTCCATACATTTCCCCTTAATTCAATATGTATTTTGCTTCCCTACAACATTTCCTTCATTTACCTCGTTATTGGTGAATCCAGAGAGATCCATTCAAGTCCGCTTAAGCGTGTCGGCCATTGTCAGTTATCTGTCAACACTACAGCATAAACTCTTCCCATTTGGGACCACACCCACTCATGCCCTATATTAATACATAGCTAGGTTCCTGGATAGTTATTATTACCTCCGCCAACGAAGTTGGAGGGAGGTTATGTTTTCACCCCGATCTGTCTGTTTGCTTGTTTGTTTGTTAGTGTACAGGATTTCTCGAAAGGTTACCAATAGATTTGGACCGAACTTGGTATACCAAGTCTATTTGGTATAAGAAAAAACTGATTTAATTTTGGATGAAATCGAATCACAACTGTTGCCATGGCAACCAATTGAAAATCCGATATTCCCTATCCTTTAACATGGTGAATGAAATATTCGGGCGGAGGTATGCGCTCTACTGAGTGTTCCCCCCTAGTTCAGTATTGTAGTCACTTCAACTCCTTATTTGTATCCAACTGCCAATTTGCCTGGGAGCTCCTGGTTTGTTGTTTACTGATCTTGATCTGTGTGTATGTGTGTGTGTGTGTGTGTGTGTGTGTGTGTGTGTTACTGTGTATTCATTTAGTTTCATCTAGTTTTACTTTACAGGGCCTTTTGTATGGCCCCGTCTCCATATCAACATTTGTATCATTCATCCTCAGTGCTTAGTGTAGTCCGAGGCCACCACCCCGGGAGGCGGGTCACAAACCCCCGGCTAACACACGGTACTGCTGGGTGGACAGGGGCTCGGGTTTTAAGGAAACAGCCCATCTGTTTCCGCTCCGCCCGGGGATCGAACCCGGGACTTCTCGGTTGTGAACCGAGCGTTACGAAGTACCCAGTACGGAGTGTGTGTGTATGTGATGGTGTGTGTGTGTGTGTATGTGTGTGTGTGTGTGTGTGTGTGTGTGTGTGTGTGTGTGTTTGTGTGTGTGCGTGTGTGCGTGTGTATCATTTTTATTGTATACTCCTTTACACCAGGAAAACGCAATCATGAGGGTTAATGGAAAACAAGATGAGTAAAGAGGAAGGTAGAGAAACAAAAACCTAGCAGGAGTGAGCACCAAAGCATGTTCTCGAGTGCTCCTCACGTGGAAAAATACATCAGCCTCACCGGGGACCAAATTCTTCCAGACTCGAGATAGTGCTCTGCGGCGCAAGACTCCTCTTCCTATTTCTCCCATCCACTCAAGTCTTTTTACTTCGTTTTCTATTCCTCCTTTTCCTCTTTGCAGTCATCCTTCTCCGTCTCCTCCCATTTTGCCTGGTTGTTTTTCCTTCTCCTGCCGCATTTTCTTTCTTTTTTTTGTTTCTCTCTCTCTTCTCTCATCGACTTGAGGAGAGTCGTGGGCAGTCGTGGCGTGAAGACGTGTTTTTCTTTCGCTCCGCTGATTAGGCTAACAATAGTTTTTGACCCATACAAGTCTTCAACATATGCTGAATAAGTTCAATTGCTTTCTTCAATACATACAAGATGGATACTGCCATACTGAAAACACTACTAGAATTTCAAAACAAGCATACAGGAGTGCACTCGAACTATTCATGAAGCAAGTAAATGAAAAGATTCAGTGATTCGAGATAACTGTGAATGACCTAAAAAGAAGTTTGGAGTTCACTCAAAGTGAGGTTGATGTAATAAGACATGAAGTGAAGCAACTGCAAAGAGAGAAGAGAGTAAACCAGGAAGAAATAAGTGAGCTGACCGATGATCTCCAGATGAAAAGTGTAGTAATAAAATATTTAGAGGAACGGTGTAACTACCAAGATTATAGCCGTCGGAAAAACCAGCAAATTACTGGAGTAGAAGAACACAAAGAAGAGACATGGGAGCAAACTGCCGTACGAGTGACCAAACTATTTGAAGATAATCTACAGTTACCAAATATTGAACTAGAACGGGCGCATCTGGTGGGGCAGCGAAACGACCATCACCACTGTCCCATTATTTATTGCTCATTTTATTAGGTTCTGCGATAGAGAGGTTGTGCTGAGAAACACTCCTAAACTTTGAGGGACCAGAATATTCACCAATGAGGAATCGAGGATCACGTGGATCCCATATGGCATCACAACATATCAGAAAGGAAAAACTATCCTGGCTAAAACAAGTTAGAAGTGAGGGTAAGGTACCTTACTTCAGACACACGAGACTGATTATTTATCAAGGAGAGACCAGTATACGCAACCCAGATCAGCCGAAAGTGTTGTTGGCGTAGCTGCGGACAGCGGTGCGGGTGTTGGCGCTGGCGCTGGTGTTGGAGCCCACTCAGGTGGACTGCGTAGCGCTGCTGCTGCAGGTGCGAGGAGCGATGGTGCTCGCTCTGGGTCTGCTGATGCTGCTGCTGTGGTAAGTGCTAGCTAGCAGTGCTGTTCCTCGCGCCTGGCATGCTGATGGTGCTACTGCATCTTCTGCTAGCGATGCTGGGACTGAGGAAACAGTCGCAGGAGGCGAGGAAACTCATGCTGCTGGATCAAATGCTGCTGCTGACGTTGCTGAAGGTGAGGCGACGACCCCACGGACCCCATCGCAGCAACAAGCAACAAAGAAAACATCCACAAGATCGAAAGATCGAAGAAGCGATAAGTGGGTAACCATCACATTTAGATACAGTACATAATGAATAGCTCAAACCATTTTCCTTTTTTTTATCTAGGTGATATAAATTTCTTTGATCTTAACGATCGGCAACCTACGTTTCCATTAAGTGTAATCAAGGACTTATCGTACAATCCTTTTAATAAAAGTAATAGTTTGAATTCAGTTGACAATTACCTTACAGCCAATGTATTGAAATAATCTAAATGTGAATATTATTTTTGTGAAGAATTAAAGCTAAAATGTAATTTATCTACAGGATTGAAAATACTGTCTTATAATATCATTAGTGTACCACTTCACTTTGAAACATTTAAGGATAAGTGTCTAGATGTAATTGATAACAAATTTGATGTGATGGAACTTTGTGAAACTCGTTTGAATGACAGTATATCGTCACTATATAGACTCAATCAGTACCATGCATTCTATAAGAACAAGGGCACTAGTGGTGGGGTTGTTGTTATATACCTACAAAGAAATTTTCATGGCAATTTAAAACAAAACATTTCCTTACAACTACCGCACATTGAGTCTTTATTTGTGGAAGTCACGGGAGAGTATAAATTCATAATAGGTATGATATACAGTCTACAAAATGAAACTTTGCAGAATTCTTAAGATCTATTGAGGATATCATGGAATTCATAACTTCTGGACAATCTTTGCCTTGTTATATTATGGGTGATTTCAATATAAATAAACCTTCTCAAATGCGATGCATAAGTGAGCGACTTTAAAACCTATTTAATTCACACATTTTTTCCAACTGTCACCAAGCCAACAAGAGTGACAAGTACATCAGCTTCCCTTATCGACCATATATGGACAAACAATCTACAAAATTATCAGGCAAGTGGCATAATTTACATTTCAATAAGTGACCATTTTCCAATTTTTTCATTATTTAAGATACCTGATTTGGACTCACAATGCCCTCAAATTACAACAAGAAAGAAGTTTTTTAATAATGATTGTGTTCATTTATTTAAGCCAGATCTTATGAACTACAGGTGGGAAGATGACATGGTAGGAGAGGATGTCAATACAAATTTTGATATTTACATGAGAAATTTCTTACTACTTTATAATAAACATTTTCCAGTTAAAAAGGTTAAGATTAAAGTGAAACATTCCAGTAAACCATACATCATTAGTGCAATAAACAAATCAATTAAACACCGAAATAGACTTCAGAAGCTTTACGCAAAATGGTCGTTAACTTACGAATTAACTTTTAAGAAATATTGTAACATGTTATCATCTGTCCTACGAGCAGCAAAAGAAAATGATCATAAATCAAGGATAATCGAAAGTGCAGGACATTCTAAACGAACATGGGATATTGTGAATGATTTAATGCGAAGAAAATTTAAGTGAATTCCTCCACATTTACAGCAACAGGCGAATCCATTTCAGACAGGTTTGCCATTGCCAAAGGATACAATGAATATTTTTTGTAATATTGCAACAATCTAGCACAGAACATAGAATAACCTGCAGTGCCACTTGAGTCCTACCTTCCTCAACTTGTTCCGTTTTCTTTCCATCTCCGACCAACAACATGTCAAAAATTAGTAAGGAAATTTCCAATATATAGGTTACAGTCCCAGGCCATGACGACGTTAATATGAATCATCAAAGATTGCAGATAAGTAATTTCCCCCTTTCTAGAGTACGTATATTATAAATAAATTGTTTGCAGAATGATGCTTTCCAGATCATTTGCAGGTTGCCAAAATAGTTATGATATAGAAAAAAGGTGATAATTCTATAATTTCTAACTACCAACCTATTTCGATTCTTCCATGCATTTTTTTTATTTTTATTTTTTATTTTTTTTACATCACAAGGAACTGGCCAAGGGCACAACAAAAATGGGTAACACAAAGCCCACTTAGTTGCCAGTCCCTATAAAGAAGACAGTAAGAGAATAATATAAAAACAGAGGGGTGAGCCAATTTAGTTCGGGAGGTGTCTTGTTACTCTTCTTTTGAAAAGATTTAAGTCATAGGAAAGTGGAAAAATTGAAACAGGAAGAGAGTTCCAGAGTTTACCAGTGAAAGGGATGAAAGACTAAAGATACTGATTAACTCTTGCATTAGGAAGATGGACAGAATAGGGATGAGAATGAGTCTTGTGCAGCGAGGCCGCGGGAGTGGGGGAGGCATGCAGTTAGCAAGTTCAGAAGAGCAGTGAGCATGAAAATAACGGTAGAAGATAGCAAGAGATGCAACATTGCGGCGGTGATTTAAAGATTGAAGACAGTCAGTCAGAGGAGAGGAGTTGATGAGACGAAAAGCTTTTGACTCAACCCTGTTTAGGAGAGCTGTATGAGTGGATCCTCCCCAAACATGTGAGACATACTCCATACATGGGCGGATAAGGCCCCTGTAGAGAGCAAGCAATTGGGAGGGAGAAAAAAAAGGACGCAGACGCCACAGCACACCTAACTTCTTAGAAGCTGTTTTAGCAAGAGATGAGATGTGAGATGCCCAGTTCAGATTTTTAGTAAAGGATAGTTCTAGAATGGTCATTGTAGAAGAAGGAGACAGTAGAGTGTCATTGAAGAAGAGGGGATAGTTATCTGGTAGGTTTTGTCGAGTAGATAGGTGAAGAAATTGGGTTTTTGAGGCATTAAACAAAACAAGGTTTGCTTTGCCCCAATCAGAAATTATAGAAAGATCAGAAGTTAGGCGCTCGGTGGCATCTCTCCGTGAATCACTTAGTTCCTGTTGAGTTGGACGTCTAATAAACGACGTTGAAAAATGCAGGGTAGAATCATCAGCATAGGAGTGGATAGGGCTTTGAGTTAGACTTATTAGATCATTAATGAATAATAGAAAGAGAGTGGGTGATAGGACAGAACCCTGGGGAGCACCAATATTGATAGATTTAGGAGAAGAACAATGTCCATCTACGTTACGTTATGCGTAATATGCATAAGTACATTTTTTTGAAAAACTCGTCGCAACCAGAATGGACTGAATGGAGTATTAAACTCAAAATTCACTTTTAACAGATGGCCAGTATGGGTTTCAACCCAAGTATTCAGCAGAATTACCAATACACATGCTTTGTCAAAATATGTATAACGCCATAGATAATAAGATGTACCAGCTAACAGTCTTTTGTGATTTATCCAAAGCTTTTGACACAATTAATCACTCTATACCATTGAAGAAATTATTGGCATACGGACTTCGTGGGCAAGCCTGTAAGTGGCTTGAAAGTTATCTTAACTCTAGAAAGCAGTACACAATGTTTGGTAATAAAACATCTCATGAAAATGTTAAGTGTGGTGTAACCACAAAGATCAATTTTGGGACCATTACTATTTATCTTATATATAAATGATATTAGTTTATGTACTAGAAAATCTAAAATTGTACTTTTTGCAGATGACACAATTTTTTTCCTTCAAAGAAAATATTTCATTACATTAAAAAATACAACGAATAATGAACTAATTCATGTAGTTAGCTGGCTAAAAAGGAAAAAATAAACAATTAACATGAGTAAAACGTACTATATGCTATCGCATCCACAGATGACCCAACCACAACAAATTAATATCATAATGAATAACATCCTAATTAAAGAAACACAGGAAGTCAGATTCTTGGGAGTAACAATTGACTGCAAATTAAGATGGAAAGCACACATTGAGGATATAACAAGTAAAATTTCAAAGATAACTGGAGTGATATACAGAAATGTTTGTTATAGTAATGGTTTAAAAGAAATTTTTCTTTCATTAGCATACCCACATCTATTATATTGTTCTGCAAACTGCGGTGGGGCATATAAAAATAATATATATATATATATATATATATATATATAATATATATATAATATATATATATATATATATATATATATATATATATATATATATATATATAATATATATATATATATATATATTAAATTCATTACTAAAAAGAAAATACTTCGGATCATATCGCACAGCAATAAGTATGACCACGCTAATCCAATATTTCGAAATTATAAACTTTTAAAGTTAAATGACACAATTTTTTACCACACCATGACCTTTGTTTATAAAGCACTCAACACATATCCAATAGACACTGGTTTCCGATACATAACTCACCACATCCAAATGAGGCAAACAAATATCCTGAATATTCCTTTATGCAGAACCTCCCAGTCCTCCCATGCCCATCAGAGTGTCCTGACTAGAGGAACAAAACTGTGGAACCAACTTCCGTCGGATATCAAAGTAAACGCAATTGATCCATTAAAATTACAGTTAAACGAAAAATTTAGATTCAGTTATTGATTTTTGATGGTTACATGAAGTTAAACTTTACCATTGTGTGTCTGATTGCAACCACTGTTGTTATCGTTATCATTAATATTATTGCTATTATCATTATTATTTTTTTCCTGTTATCATTATTATTATTATAAAAAAATTGTGTTATTATTGCTATCATTATTTTTTTTTATCATTATTATCATTTGTATTTTCATATTATAATAACTTATAGAGATCAGTGTTTATATCATTGTTGTTTTTGTTATCATTAAGATTATCAATATCGTTATTACTATTGTTATTTTTATTATTATTTTTATTATTATCATCATAATTATTATTAATACTAATATCATTACTATTATATTTTAATTAATAATAGTATTCTTATTATTATTTTAGTTAGCATTATTATTATTATCTATAATAATATAAGCGAAAGTGTGTCTGTCTGTCTGTTGTCTGTGTGTGTGTTGTGTGTGTGTGTGTGTGTGGTATAGGTTCCGCCCCCCGTGGCGCAATCACCTCATATGGCACATTTTTGGAACCAGGTCGACCAGGGGAAGGTTTTAAGCCCACTTATGAGATGATCCGATCACTTTTTTTTTTTTTTTTTAGCAGCCTATTAGCGAGAATTGTGAAAAAAAAAGTGGGTTGCGAGAATTGAGGAAACCTTGATGTAGGGTGATGGGTAATGGATGAGTGAATGGGTGGGGTGATGGGTAATGGGTGTGGGGTGATGGGTGAGTGAATGGGTGGGGGGTGATGGGTTGGGGGTGATGGGTGATGGGTGAGGGAATAGGTGGGGGGTGATGGGTAATGGGTGAGTGAATGGGTGGGGGGTGGGGGTAATGGGTGAGTGAATGGGTGGGGGGTGATGGGTAATGGGTGAGTGAATGGGTGGGGGGAATACATACATTTCTACATCCATGATTTCAGGAAAGTTAGAAGGGGCTATCTGGAGAGTCCGTGTTTGGTGGGCCCAATAGCCCTCCGCAGGAGCTAGCCAAAAAGTCCGCCCGGAGTGCGGCTTTGCGGCTAGTTGTAAATATTAGTTTAATATTACAATTACTATCATTATTAATATTGTATATGTACCTGTTTATCATTGGTATTGTTTATCAATAATTATTTTACTGCCAAGATTCCATTCCCTTTCTTTGTCTGATATAGTGGTTTTGCTATCTACGTATAATTGCAATTGTGGTTACTAACATCGTCCTTTCTAGTAATGTTATTTAATTGTCATTATTATCAATATTATTATCTTCATAATTGCTACCATTCATGTTACGAATATTTCATGATCTTCATCGTTATTACAACTATCTTTACTGCTATCATGATTATTTTTGCTAGCATTTATTCTTGCTATTATCATTTTGTTTTTATTAATTTTATTATTAATATTATTTGTATTATTTGTATTATTTGTGATATTGTTATTATTACCATTATTTTTTTATTTTTTTATTATTATCACTATTATCATTATTGCCATTATTATTTATATTTATTACAATTATTGTTATTATCATCACTATTGTGATGTTGATTCGCCGCAATGTTGCTTCTCTTGCTCTCTTCTACCGTTATTTTCATGCTCACTGCTCTTCTGAACTTGCTAACTGCATGCCTCCCCCACTCCCGCGGCCTCGCTGCACAAGACTCATTCTCATCCCTATTCTGTCCATCTTCCTAATGCAAGAGTTAATCAGTATCTTTACTCTTTCATCCCTTTCACTGGTAAACTCTGGAACTCTCTTCCTGTTTCTATTTTTCCACTTTCCTATGACTTAAATCTTTTCAAAAGAAGAGTAACAAGACACCTCCCGAACTAAATTGGCTTACCCCTTTGTTTTTATATTATTCTCTTACTGTCTTCTTTATAGGGACTGGCAACTAAGCGGGCTTTGTGTTACTCATTTTTGTTGTGCCCTTTGCCAGTTCCTTGTGATGTAAAAATATATAATTATCATAAAAATTATTATTATATATTGTTAAATTATATATATCAGTATAATTTTACTATTTTTTTGTGATTCCGATTCTAAAGCTGCTATGAAATTTGAAATTTCACAGCCATTATTATTCCCATCATTATTGTTAGTATCATCTTTATTATTATTATAATTATTATTATTGTTAATATATTAGATTTTTTATCATTGTTCATAGTTATTATTATTGTTATTATTAACATTATAACTTAACATTATTATCAACATTGTTAATATCATCATTGATGATTAATTAATTATTATTATTAGTTATACTAACATTATTATTATTATTATTATTATTATTATTATTATTATTATTACTATTATTTTAATATTATCATTATTATTTTCATATTAATTTGTACTGCTATAGTTATTATTTTGTTTTTGTGTCTGTTGTTGTTATGTACTGATTAATGCTAATCATCCAAATTATGTATATGTACGTATATATGTACATATATTTGTTTTTTTTAAAGATATTAGGCCTTACGAGAAGCTACGTCTGCCCACACATACATGTTTAAGCATCAAGCCCTTACAAGAACTTCGGCTCAGTGGACAAAGGCTTGTGATCATTATATCTATATATGATAATTGTGATATCTGTTAAAAAGGCCAATAGATATATCAATACAAAAATCTTTCTCTCTCTCTCTCTCTCTCTCTCTCTCTCTCTCTCTCTCTCTCTCTCTCTCTCTCTATCGCTCCTCTCTCTCTCTCTCTCTCTCTCCTCTCTCTCTCTCTCTCTCTCTCTCTCTCTCCTCCTCTCTCTCTCTCTCTCTCTCTCTCTCTCTTCTCTCTCTCTCGTCTCTCTCTCTCGTCTCTCTCTCTCTCTCTCTCTCTCTCTCTCCTCTCTCTCTCTCTCTCTCTCTCTCTCTCTCTCTCTCTCTCTCTCTCTCAGTATATACTATATATACGATATATATATATATATATATATATATATATATATATATATATATATATATATATATATATATATATATATATAATATATATATATATATATATATATATATATATCGTCACCGTCCATCGCGTTTATCCTCTTACCCTGAGCTTTTCTGGCAGACTGTCATGTCTCAAGCTAGGAGGAAAACAAGAATGGTATGCCACACATTGCCACAGGTGTGGGGAGAGAAGGTAAGAGTCTGATTGGAGGCGGAGAGGAGGATAGTGGGGAGATGGGGGGTTCATTGCAAAAGTGTAACGCAGTTAGTGAAGGCTGTGTGGATAGGAAAATACGTTTGATAAGGTTGAATATAACGTTTGAAGGTTGTAAAAGTGTAATAGGGACGAGTACTGCAGGTGTCATAAAAAGATAAGTAAAGCTGTGAGATAAACATGTCAGGGATAGGATGAAGTAAATTTGGATTGGTGTAAACATCTGAAGGATGGGTTGGCTGGAAGGAAGGTGCGAAAGAGCAGGGGAGTGGACAATTTAAACCAGGTTGCCTTTGCCTGGTGGTTTTGCTTCTTTAATGGAACATTTTCTCTTTAATTTACATTTGTAGTGTGCGTGCATACGTACGTGTGTGTGTGTGTATATATGTGTGTGTGTGTGTGTGTGTGTGTGTGTGTGTGTGTGGTGTTGTGTGTGTGTGTGTTTTTTGTGTTTGTGTGTAATTGTTATCGCATTCACCATGGTCTCGTCTACGCGAGTCGGACTCGCAATCGCCAGTTTCACCCTCCCGGAGCGAGCTTGGAGCTCATTATGAGCCATCTTAGGGTATTGCATTTTACATGATAATGTGCGTGTATGTGTGTGTGTGTGTGTGTGTGTGTGTGTGTGTGGTTTATTTACCTAGTTGTACTTTACAGGGCTTGAGCTACACTCGTATGGTCCCGTCTCCATAGCAATATTTTTATTTTGCTTACTTAGTGCTTAGTGTTGAGGGAAGCCACCTCTTGAACACAACCCCCGGCTAACACCCGGCACCCATTCACTGCTGGCTGGACAGGGGCCCGGGTTTTAAGGAGTCCGCCCATCTTTCTTCGCTCCGCCCGGGAATCGAACCCAGGATTTATCGGTTGTGAACTGAACGTGCTAACCACTACACTACAGAGCACACATACGTGTGTGTGTGTGTGTGTTGGAATAAGGTCACATAAACAGCACGTAGGTGCAAACTTTACTTGTGCAATTTAATATTAACAAGTGCAATTGTTGAAGTGCTGGTATGAGTAGGTAGTGAAGGTTGTGGTTGGCTAGGGTGACGGCCAGGGCCGGATTATGACCTCTTGGGGCCCCTAGGCTAATTAAATTGTGGGCCCCCTCAGACGGAGCCACCCTCTAACTCGCCCGCACCCGAATTTTGTTTACATTGTATAGCAAAATAAGTGAGCTGAAAAACAATATATACGCTACCTTCACAAATAAGTGTTTTACTGTGTTTAGCACGATGATAAACAAACATGGACTGGGGCCCCATGATTTACAGCTAGGGTCCCAAACAGGGCCCTTTATCTCAAATAAAGGCCTCAAACAGAGGCCCTTTATCTCAAATAAAGGGCCTCAAACAGGGGCCCTTTATCTCAAATTATTTGTAATTTTATTTTAAGTTAAATGAATTATTCAGCAATGCAAAATATAATTTTTCAAAAAAAATTATATATGAAAATCTTTTAGCAGGGACCCCAACCCCAGGTTTGGGGCCCCCAAGCTTGAGGGGCCCCAGGCCTGAGGGGCTGCAGCCTATACTAGCCTATAGGATAATCCGGCCCTGCTGACGGCCGGGCAGGAACCCCCGCTCGGTAACATGGCAGGCCCGCTGTCGACTCTGTTGAGCCGTGCCACACGGCCGCTTTTTTAAACATGGACTAGGGAGAGTCTAACGTGGAGCTTCCATGTTAGACGCAAGTAGTACCAATGCCAAGAACGCGTGCTTTAGACGCCAGCAGCGAGAGCTAACATGGTCCTATGTTGATCCACGACTGCGCTTGGGTTGGCAGCCCTTAACCAGGGAGATCATATATTGGGGGACGGAGAACGGAAGAGTCATTTGTCTCCGCGCCCTGCTACCGAGAACAACAAAACACACCATACCATATATGAACCTATATTCTTCATTTATTCACTTTTTTACCCACATTTTCCTTGATCTTCATAGCTCTTCCCATTATCGGGAGTCAAGATTGTCATGGTCATGTTATAGTTATTATTGAGTTGCACAACTAATGATGCCTTAATCACTAGTTGATAGTTGATAGTTTGATAGTTGATAGTTGATAGTTTGATAGTTGATAGTTGATAGTTGACTAGTTTTTTAGTTGATAGTTGGAGTATGTGAGAGAGAGAGAGAGATCATGCATGAGTGAGAGGACAGTAGGATGTGAGAATGAGGTGGATAGATATGTGGAAATGGGAGACTTCTGCCGTGGCCTCCCCGTAGAGGGATGTAAGGAACCGCTGTTAGCGTAGACTAGACTATTATGACCAAAAAGAGAATAAATGTCTCCTCTCTTTCCATAAATTAAATGCAAGTGCTGCGTATAAGTGAGTGACTATTATATTGCTGATAGTCTGGACTCGGCGGGCGAGGAGAGATAAACAAACCCAGATTTCGTAGGGCGCCAAACGCGATCTTTAAAAAAATATTTCAGATGCTTCATAATCTGCAGTAGACGCATGTTACATGTATACACTTATATTTTGCCAAACAGAATATTGACAATACCGCTAATTTGTCTTAGCATGGGCATTTGCATAGTATCGTAAATATCATTACACTCAAGTGTTGGACAGGGTCCTGGGTGTCTAACATTTCCAATACTATTCTCGTTAGTTTTAGACCAACTTAAGACTAATCCCCCCCGGAAAATGTTTAGAAAACGGAAATGCCTGTTTAAAGCCACGTTTAGTCTTAGGTTAGCCGAAGTCCACGTTTAAAGAATCGGCCGACAGACTCTGATGCCTCGGAGTAGTTGGCGAGCGTAACAAACCAATGCTCTTTACATCT
This sequence comes from Chionoecetes opilio, assembly GCA_016584305.1. Lineage (NCBI taxonomy): Eukaryota > Metazoa > Arthropoda > Malacostraca > Decapoda > Majidae > Chionoecetes > Chionoecetes opilio. Next base: position 179,956 of record JACEEZ010003994.1, on the reverse strand, counting down.
CCCTCCCGGGGGGGAAGAGGTTACGGAACGAGGCGGTACGGACCTCTGCATGCGTTCACGTGGGCTTCGGCGCTGCGGCTGGGTGGCTGGCGATGGCGACGAGAACTGCACCTTCGGCGATCACCTACAGGAGGAGCGGCCTGGGGTTCACCCGAGGTCGAAGCTGGTGGAGTGAGTCTCATGGCGAGGACGTAGGTACCGGCGGTTCCTCCAGAATATCCTCCCACTTGCAAGTTTGACGTAGTAATCTCTGTGTTTACCGATACCAACTACCACCCCCTGCCTGTTCCAACGCCGAGACTTGCAGTCTTATATGCGTACAGGGGTGCCGATACGAAGCGGTGGTAGCACACGGGAGGAGCGATTATAGTACCACTCAGCCTTCTCCATTCCCGCAGACAGTTTGGCATCGCACTCCTCATCGGCTGCCTGCCATTCGGGAGCGAATGTACGCTGGTGTGCCGGTACTGCCGTCCGGAGAGGACGACCGTAAAGCATCTAGGCTGGAGAGCGACCATCAGGGCGGGGAGTGATTCGGAGCTCCATTAAGCCCCTGTCGAAAGTCTCATCTTCGTTGCCACCTGCTGTGCGGACCTTTGCGATAAGATATTTCGCCTTCTTCACGAAAGATTCTGCGTGACTGTTGGACTGGGGATAACTGGGGGAAGATAAGACATGATTAATGCCCCATCTCTTCACGAAGGACAGAAATGCAGAGCTTGAAAACTGCGGCCCTCCGTCAGTCCGGAGCCGGACTGGTACACCCACATCCTTAAAGATGCCACACAGAAGCTTCATCGTGGTTCGCAACGTCGCCTCCCGACCATGTTCTGCAATGTACGGCCACCCAGACAAGCGATCGGAGTAGAGTAGGTAATAGAGTGGGAGTCCTGTAGTTGGGAAAGGACATGGCTCCTGAGCGAGGTAGGGATGACCAACCGCGAGCCATATAGCACCAGACCATCCTCAATGGACAGGTCGTCGCGGGGCATCCAGTAGTCATAAAGGGCAGCCGTTAAATCTGGCCGGTTTGCTGGAAAACCTGAGGAGACGTTATTAATTAGAAGCAGGTATGTGTCATCCGTCCTCGCAGCTTCGTGAATGTCAATAATGACTGGGTATGCGTAAGGGTCTGAGATAGGCTCAGAAATCTCACAGGCTCTGGCCAAGACACATGTACGAACGTGGTGGGCGACCTTAGATTTTGCCTCCATGTCAGCGTGCGTTGACACAGCAACGGGGGCGCGGGACAGTGCGTCTGGGAGTGCATGCTCCTGACCTTTATGCCAGATGGTGAAAAAGACGTATGGTGCTATCTTCTCCTTCAGCCGCTGGATGCGAGGATTGGCTATCCCGTCCAGGGTGTGGTGGTCACAGAAGGGGACAAGAGGCTTGTGGTCAACTACCAATTCAAAAGTAGAGAGGCCAAGCAAGTACATCCGGCACTTCCTCATATCCCACACGACAACATGCAATTCTTGCTCCACCACAGCATACCTAGCTTCAGTATCGCTCAGGAACTTTGACCCACACTGCACTAACCTCAACTTGGTACCATGACGCTGTAGCAGCGCGTAACCAAGTCCCTTGCGACAGGAGGCGTCAGTTTCCAGAAGTGTAGGTAGAGCAGGGTCAAAGTGAGCCTGGACTGGGGTCTAAGAGAGGGCCTTCTTCACCACCTGAAAGGAAGTCTGATGAGTTGGAGTCCAAACGAATTCCTTCCTATAGGGCTGAGAAGCTCCCTATATGTCTCGGCGACCTCTGTGGAGAAATAAGCTAGGTGGTAGACAACACCAAAGTTTGCTTTTGCATAAGCACGGTGCTTTTGTTTTACCCGGGTCAGCACTGACACCGTCCTCTGAGATGATGTACTCACAGAAATGGGCGGTTGGGGAGGCAAACATGAATTTTTTTCCGATTGATGGTGATGCGGTGAAGCCGGATAGCGTTATCTACCCTACCCGGTCGAGGGTAAGTAGAATGAACTGCAACTTACACTGGCCAGTTATAGGGAATTATAAGCTGGCAAACCCGATGAAAACCCTCAGCGCCCGATGTTTCGGCACGGTGAGTCTGACGTCCCTGATCCGTAAACTATGGTCTTTCCGGGCACCAGGAGGTTGGGCACCCCTACCTTCACTAGTAGTACCTTGGTGGATGCCTTTATTGTGACACCTTGCTGTAGTCTCCTGTGATACCGCAGGCGTCACACCGCTTACCCCATGGCTTGCACTGCTTCTGGCGTCCGTGTGGGCAAGGCTCACCTCCACACCCTTCACACTTGGCGCCACCCTCATTATGGCGCTGGCGAGATGCGCTCTGGTACCGGTGTCTCTTACTTACTGATCTCCCAACATTCCTGCGAGTGCTAGTGAGGTTAGTCTCGGTGTTGAGAGCAGACTCCTCGCTGCGACACAGCCGCAAGGCCTCGGGGAGGCTTGGGGGAGCATCTATCGCAAGTAGCTTCCGTCAACATTTTTTTGTTTAGCCGCACCGGACGTGATGCGAGTCACCAATCTATCATCCAGGCAGCTGCTGCACAGCTCCGCATCGTCAGCAAGTTCCTTGAGGGTGACAAAGAACTAGTCAAAAGACTCACCTTCCTGCTGCCGTCGTTCCTTAAACTTCACACGCCGCAAGGCAACATTCCGCTAACGCTGGAAGTGTGTAGTGAGCCGATCCAGAACTTCCTTCACTAGCAACGTGTCGTCGTCTTCAGCAATGCCGACGGCGTGCGCCAATGTGCCGCGCATCTCAGGGGTAAGGCATGACCGGAAGTGTGCCAGCTGGGTCCGTGCGGGCTGCTCCCTTAGCTGCAACAGTTCCTCTAGTCCGCCCATGTACTGCGCCACACCTTATACTCACGCAGGGACACGATGAGAGAGAGCTTGTGTGGTGCCTGAGCTTGGGGGCGACTAACGTGGTGATGCAGTGCGGGTATCGGCGCTCCCACATCAGCCACTCCGCCACTCGCATCATCACGAGTTGCCAACGCACGTGGCAGAAGCTCCTGCATCACACGGCGATCTTATGTGGCTTGTGCTTGCTGCATCTCCAACAACGAGGAAAGCTTGTCCACAACCTGCGCCGTAAACAACTCCGCTGACGGCTACTCCTCGGGTCGGCCGGCTTGACTCCTAGTCTCCATCTTGGCGTGTTACCAACTATGCGCTGCTCCTGTTCTCACTGCAACGTGGTATACTGTCACGTAAACAGCACGTAGGTGCAGACTTTACTTGTGCAAAAGAGTATTAACAAGTGCAATTATTGAAGTGCAGGTGTGAGTAGTTAGTGTTGGTAGTGTGGCTTGCTAGGATGACGGCCGGGCAGGAACCCCCGCTCGGTAACATGGCAGGCCCGCTGTCGACTGTTGAGCCGTGCCGTGGACTCTGAAGCCTCGGAGCAGTTAGCGAGCGTAACAAGCCAACACTCCTTACGTGTGTGTGTGTGTGTGTGTGTGTGTGTGTGTGTGTGTGTGTGTGCGTGTGCGAACCACTGCGTACGAATGTTTATGTCAGCTCCAGTATGAATTTCATTTTCCAATCGATTTTAATCTACGATATAACATTTATTAACCAACGCTGTAATGCTTCAATCTATATTTTCGCCTGCTTATTGTAATATGTAATACTCAAAGTACCTTAAAATTATGGTGTACATATTTATCTCACTCTGACCGTCCTGCTTCCCGATTTCCTGATTCCCCTCACTCTCCCACAATCATCATTTTAAACTATAAAGATTTATTTTACTTCTTTTCTGCAATCTAACTTTCCCTCAATACAACAAGCTTTCAACTTTTCCACCGCTTTGCTTGCCCATCCACCCCTCCACTGCATATATTTGTCCCACACAACTGCAGTTTTCGTGCCTCTTGGTACTTGTGCTTGACTGACTGTGCCCTATCCTCTTTTGTTCCTCCTATGCATAAAGTTCCTCATCGTTTATCACATGGAGGGCAGGAGGGCACGAGAAGGAAAAGAGAAAGGGCTAAAACTATGACCTGAGTCTGTATGAGGATAGGTATGTATAAACATAATGTATGTAAGGTAAAAACAGGTACTGAGGATATGTGAGCAGAAGTAGGGGATGAGTATTTAAATATGCAACTAAGAACATGAATAACAAATTACTTCAAAATCCTCAGCGTTTGATTTCTTCGTATTGTTTTTTTGCACGTATATTGCGGCAGCCTCAGAGGGGGGCGTCCCATAGTCCCTCTTTTGTCACCACTTCCATCTAATCCTTCCTTCGTGGTGGTGTAGTCATCTTAAATACACACTCGTCTTTCCTCCATTTCTTACCTCTTATATACATCCTCTCTTTCTGCCTCTTGTTTTTGTAGCCTAACCAGCAAACCTGATCCTTCCCCATCTATAATATAATAATTGGCATTTCTACGTTTCTTATGTTTTTACTTTCCTTCATTTCTTTCATCTTCCCACTATTGTGTTGCTTCTTTCCAGTATTTTAATCTTCTTTCTCTTATTTCTACCTCATAAAATTGTGGCCTCATCCCTACTCCTCATTAATTTGCAACACTCCTCCTGCTCTTGAGGACTGATGATATTTTTCCTCTACATCTCCTAACTAGATGAAACAGTACAGTCTGTTCATGCGTGCGGCGAGGATATTAAGATCCTGGAAAGTTTTACATACCTTGGTAGTGCAGTCCAGAATGACAGCGGGTCACGTCAAGAAGCCTAACGACGGAATGGCACACCCACGGTGTTATGAACTCGCTTAGCACGAGTATTTGGCGTTGTCGGTACTGTGCAGGACAAAAGTCCAGATCTTCAAGTTTTTTTTTTTCTTCTTCTTTTTTTCCATCTATGCCTATAGCGCCTGTAGGCAGTGGTGACCCAGGGCTCGGATGGTAGACTCTGGAGGTTCACTTGAGGGCTGTCTGTGATGGTTGGCCTTCGCCCGTGGTGGCGCAGGCAGGATTTTTATAGTGACGCTGCTGATTAGAGGCTCATGCCGCCCCCCAGTGTCCTCCGATGCACTCGCAATCGAAGGTAGAGTTAATGGGCAGGGCATGTGGGTGTTCTTAGGCCACTCGACGGTGCAGAAAGATTTTGGTTTTCCTTGGGGATCAAACTCGGGTCACCGAGAACGCCACTCGGAGACGCTAACCACTGCTACCTCCTCCCCTTACAGTTGCTGGCAATCCCTGTCTTACTCTATGTATAAGAGACATGAACACTAAATAGCCACTTGAAGAGGCGAATCGATACCTTTGGTAATAAGTGTCTTCGCAGAATCATGGATTATCGCTGGGATGATTACGTGTCATATCAGCGATTGCACCGTCAGACTGAATGGAGGCCTGCTACCTGCATAGTCCGTCGGCGCCTACGTCGGCTATATGGGCATATGGTACGCTACCCTGAAACCGAGCCTTTTCCACCGGGTTGTGTCTGTAAGGCCTCGTCCACACGAAGCCCAAAACACTGCCCGAAACATTACTGGTAGCATGTCTGAAACATGCTACATACATGCGTATGTATGAGCCTTAACTTTAATACACCATGTAAGTAATGTTACCCAAAAACTTTCTAGATGCACTGCCATGCTGTATAAAGTAAGATATTGTATGCCCCTAGAAATACTAAAAACTCTTTATTATGCACACCTATCCCCACATCTACTTTACTGTAACCCAATCTGGAGCACTACTTATGACACTCTTCTAAAATCCCTAAACCTACTACACAAAAAGATTATTCGGATGATTACTAATAGTTCTTTTCTTGAACACACTACTCCTCTTTTCAAAAACACAAAAATTCTTAAACTTCACGATATAACTAAGCTTTCGATTGCAAAATGTATGTAAAAGAATCAAATTAACGCCTCTCTTCCCTCTCATCAATACTCCACACGACATAGAGCAACTTTGCTTACCATCCCATTGTCTAAGCCTCTTCCGCCACTCTACTATGTATTTGGGACCTTTGATCTGAAATTCTCTCCCTCAGCTTATTAAGAATGCTTCCTCTCTCAAATTATTTAAAAGTAAATTTAAATATTATCTCCTGGACTTTTATTAGCCAGTGTCTCATATAATTGTTTTTATCTTCCCTTAATTTTTCTTACTTCATCATCATCTCCCCTCCCCTTCTTGTGTATGTGTACTCTTTATTGCATATTATTGGAGTTTGTTATTGCATATTTTCATATTTTCTACTATTTTGTATTTTATATTTTGTATTTTGTATTTTTGTTACTTTGTTATTATTGCTTTATCATAATTTGCTTGTTTTTCTTATTATTTGTTTATGAGTTCGTATGTATTTTGCGTGTATTATACTCTTTGCCTGAAAAACTCTGATTATTATAAAGGCTGGCCTTCTAAGTTGTAAACAAACATTATTGTATTTCTGCGGCTATTATTAAATGTTTCAAATGTTTCAAATGTTTCCTAACTGAATCTTGGTCATCCTCCTTTAGGGATTTCGGTGAAACTTTAGATGTTGTCCTTGACATATCAAAAGCTTTTGATAGAGTCTAGCACAAATCTTTAATTTCCAAACTACCCTCATTCGGTTTCTATTCTTCTCTCTGTACCTTCATGTTAAGTTTCCTTTCAAACCGCTCTATTGCAGCTATTGTAGACGGACATTATTATTATCCTAAATCACCCGTCAGGGTGGCATGGTTGGTAGAGCCGTGAGCTCGCGTGCAGAGTCTCTGCATTCGGTCACCGGTTCGAGTCCACCAAGTTCGTCCTGGCGTGGTGGCGCTTTGTATAGTCAATAACCTTGCAGTTGGTACTTGCAAAGTGTCTAGATAGGATCAAAGTATCTTATCTTATTCTCCTATATCTATCAATAGTGTTATTCTTCAGGGTTCTGTCCTATCACCCACTCTCTTTCTATTATTCATTAATGATCTTCTAAGTATAACTCAAAGCCCTATCCACTCCTAAGCAGATAATTATACCCTGCATTTTTCAACTTGGTTTATTAGCATTCCAATTTAAACAGGAACTAAGTTATTCACGGAGATGCCACCGAGCGCCTAACTTCTGATCTTTCTATAATTTCTGATTGGGGCAAAGCAAACCTTGTTTTGTTCAATGCCTCAAAAACCCAATTTCTTCACCTATCTACTCGACAAAGCCTACCAGATAACTATCCCCTCTTCTTCAATGACACTCAACTATCTCTTTCTACTATGAACATTGTTGGACTATCCTTTACTACAAATGTGAACTTGAAATCTGACATCTCATCTCTGGCTAAAACAGCTTCTAAGAAGTTAGGTGTCCTGTGGCGTTTGCGTCCATTTTTTCTACCTCCCAGCTACTTGCTATGTACAGGGGCCTTATCCGCCCATGTATGGAGTATGTCTCACATGTTTGGGGTGGAACCACTCATACAGCTCTCCTAAACAGGGTTGAGTCAAAAGCTTTTCGTCTCATCAACTCCCCTCCTCTGACTGACTGTCTTCAATCTTTAAATCACCACCGCAATGTAAGATTCCTAATGTAAGAGTTAATCAGTGTCTTTACTCTTTCATCCCTTTCACTGGTAAACTCTGGAACTCTCTTCCTGTATCTATTTTCCCACCTTCCTACGACTTAAATCTTTTCGAGAAGAGTGACAAGACACCTCCCGAACTAAATTGGCCCACCCCTCTTTTTTTATAGGGACTGGCAACTAAGCGGGCTTTGTGTTACATCTTTTTTGTGCCCTTGGTCAGTCATTTGTGATGTAAAAAATGAGAAAAAAAACTTCGTTCATGCAGTGTATCCAAAATTGAAACGATAATAACCATGTAATTTTTAATGTCAATGAACCTCTTATTTCACCCCTTGTAACAAAGTATTATTGAACCCTCACTACATTTTTTTTCTCCAGCTCAGTACGTGTATTGGTTGCAAGATTGATAATAATAAGAAAGGTCAAGAATAAAAGAGAAGCGAAGTGTTGTCGGATAAGGAAACGATAAGAAATGTTGATTATGTTAAGAATGCTCCTATGTTTTGTTTAGCGTTGTTTTGCAGCATTATGATGTTGCTTAGATGATTATGTTGTTCGCTGTAAGGAATCATTGAGGAAAACGAGGCCCAAGGATTGTCGGGAAAGAAAACGTAAAGAGGAGCAACAAGAGAGAGACAGAAAGAATGTGTACTTTAGAGGGAGGACTTGAGACTTTTGACAGCTCCGCTTTATGAAGATGTTTTGTATTCCACGTGTTTTTTCTTCACTTACTCTTCTTTTTCCTCCTTTTCCTCCTCCTCCCTCTTCCTTGTCATCATCATCATCATCATCATCATCATCATCATTTCTTCCATTTTCTTTCATATAGAGATAACAAAATACATAAATAATTTGCAAAGCTAAAACATTGCTCTTTGGTTCAATATAAAGAATTAAAAGACACACATATTTGTAAGGGAACATAAATTACAAAACTATAATGTAAGGTTTAAGTTTTAGTTTCAATCCCTCCAAATAAATTTCTGAGGGATTGGTGCTTGGGTATAGGGGGAATGTGGGCTTTAGTTTTGGAGGGATTGGCGCTTCGGTTCTCGGGGAATGGGGGTTTCAGTTTGGGGGGGATTGACGCTTTGGTTTAGGGCGATGGGGGGGCTTTAGTTTTGGAGGGATTGCCGCTTTGGTTAAGGAGGAATGGGGTCTTTAGTTATGGGGGGATTGGCGCTTGGGCTTAGAGAGAATGGGGGCTTTAGTTTTGGAGGGTTGGCGCTTGGGCTTAGGGGTAATGGGGGCTTTAGTTTCGGAGGGATTGGCGCTTGGTTTTAGGGGGAATGGGGATATCAGTTTTGGGGGAAGTTGCGCTTGGGTTGTAGGGAAATGGGGACTTCAGTTTTGGGGGGATTGAAATTTGGGCTCTGGGGGAATGGGGCTTAAGTTTTGGGGAGATTGGGGCCTGGTTTCTGGGGAAATGGGGACTTCAGTTTTGGGGGGATTGAAGTTTGGGCTCTGGGGGAATGGGGACTTTAGTTTTGGGATATTGGGGCATAGGTTTTGGAGGATTTGGGGTCTTTGTTTTGGAGGGATTCGGTCTTGTGTTCTGGGGGAATTGGGTGCCTTGACTCTCTAGGTGGGGATGGGGGTCGTAGCTTTTGAGGTTAGGGGGCTTGGTCTGGGACGATGATGCCCTACTTTATGTATGAGATGTACAGCCTGCGTCTGAATTTGGGTCTGGGCTTGTACAGGACGCGCATCACGTCCTCCAGGGTGGGGAAGGGACTCTCCAGCCTGTTGGAGATTGACGTCCGTGGGGTCGGATCGTGATAGAAGGAGCAGGAGTTGAAGGGATGGAGGATTGACCTTGGCCGGTGGATAGGAGATGGAGGCGGCGTCGGCTTCTTAAAGGTTTTGCGTCACACGAGTATAATGTTGACGAGGGCAGTGAGGTAGCTCACCACCACCCACCACACCAGACAGCTTATTGTGAAGTATTCAGACACTGTCTTTAGGTGGTTGACCCTCGCATTGGGGCACTCTATGTGCCTCATAGCCCCCTGTGCCCCTAGGAAGGGCTCCCAGGCCCACCATGCATTCCCTGACGCAGAGCATGCCATGTACGCGTTGCTCTCGCCCGGGGGCATGAATGGTCCCAGCCACGACAGGGCGCCGGTAATCTCCCACTCCCGGAAAGCCCACAGCCTGCCGGCCACGGGATACTTAAAGTCGATATAGACGTGCAGTTGTACCCACGTCAGGACCAGCATTAGTCCCAGCACAAGGACGCGCCGGGTTTTCCCTGGCAGATGCCTGTAAAGCCTCAGCTTCACGTCGCTCTGAGATCTCTCGTAAATGCATCATCGCAACTATTGCTGCACTTGTAGGCACATAGGTGAAGGCTATGGCAAGCCAGCACCACCCCGCGTACGTAAGTCCGCTCATTTTGAAAAGTAATGTTACCCATGTTCAAAGCACATACCTCTACAGGGCCTGTTAAACACAAATGCACGCCGTATTAGACACTAGCCGCAAAGCCGCCCTCCGGGCGGCCTTTTTGGCTAGCTCCTGCGGAGGCTATTGGTGGGCCTTCGGCCCACCACCTGTGTTTGGTGGGCCTTCGGCCCACCAAACACAGACTCTCCAGATAGCCCCTTCTAGCTTTCCTTTAATCATGGATGTAGAAATGTATGTATTAACGCCAACCCATTCACATCACCCCCAACCCATTCACTCACCCATTACCCATCACCCCCCACCCATTCACTCACCCATTAGGGCTATTGGTGGGCCTTCGGTCCACGACCTGTGTTTGGTGGCCGAAGACCCACCTAAGTTTGGCACAACCGTCCACACCAGAGCTACGAACATGATTTCGAAACTTGTTTCGAGCATGTTCGGGACAATGGTCTTTCGAAAATGCATGCGAACACGTTCAAGACACTGCTTCAAGCAATTTCCGGGTAATGTTCGGGGGCAAGTGTGTCCGGGCCTTAAGCCACTTCATGTCCAGGCTACCACGGCCACACTTTGTTCTCCCGATTATCTGCATCAGTTCATAGGATAAGTAATCTTGGATTCGCCTGTGTCTTCAGGGTGTCTTCATTTTTTCAGAAGACCGATACTATGAGTAGCTCCCTGCTTTAAGAGTGTCATACACTGTCACGGCGTCTTGAAGCGTTTGCGCACTGGGTTGTGTAGATGTCTTCCATGAACTTATCCGTTTTTATGTAAACGGAGTTTCCCACCTGGATAAGATGTCTTACTGGAGCGCCGAAGTTTCTTAACATTGTTTCCTCCGCCTAATGGGATGTCTTGCTTGAACGTCGAAGTGTTGAGAAACGGTTACTCCCCCTGATGATATGACTTGGTCATTCACCCTTTGAGACATCCAGCGTTGTTATGTGGGCACTATAGTCATAGAGAACTGTTGCTCTGCATCCCCTCAGTAATCAACAACTGTTGTTCTGCAACACTCAGGGAAAAACAACTGTTACTCTGCAACCCTAAATCATCAGCAACTGTTGTTCTGCAACCGTCAGGGATCAGCAACTTTAATGGTAGAGTGTACACACCATACTTGAGTATCTTAACTGTGCAACACATACTCACCAAGTTTCAGGGTGTTTTAACTGTGCACCATAATGTGCATCAAGATTCATGGTGTTTGGACTGTGCAACAAGTTTCACTATACAACATGATTCTGGGTGTTTTAACTGTGCAACAAGATTCAGGGTGTTCTAACTTTGCAACAATATTCAGGGTGTTTTAACTGTTCAACAAGATTTAGGGTGTTTTAACTGTGCAACATGATTCAGGATGTTTTTACTGTGCACCACATGTGCATCAATATTCAGGGTGTTTTCACTGTGCACTACGTAACCGCCACGATGGTCAAGTGGATAGCGCGCTGGCCTGCCATTATGTGGTAGCCTGTTTGAATCCTCACTGCTCCCGGGGATTTTTCACTGACAAAGTCGGGTGGTTACTGTCCCCATTGAGCTAGGGGATGGGTGTGTGTTTTGTGTGTGGTCCCAGCATTACCCAAAGCTCGGTAATAATGAGCTCCAAGCTCGCACCGGGAGGGTGAAAACTGGTGATCGTGAGTCCGACTCGCATGGACAAGACCATCTATAATAATATAGCGAAAGTGTGTGTGTCTGTCTGTCTGTCTGTCTGTCTGTCTGTCTGTCTGTCTGTCCGCGATAAGTGCCGCCCTCCCGTGGCGGAATCCCATCATATGTCACAGTTTTGGAACCAGCTCGACCAGGGGAAGGTTTTAAGCTCACTTATGAGATGATCCGATCACCTTTTTATTTTTTTATTATTTTTTAGCAGCCTATTACCGAGAATTGTGAAAAAAAATGTGGGTTGCGAGAATTGAGGAAACCTTGATGTAGGGTGATGGGTAATGGGTAAGTGAATGGGTGGGGTGATGGGTAATAGGTGAGTGAATGGCTGGGGGGTGATGGGTTGGGAGTGCTGGGTGATGGGTGAGGGAATAGGTGGGGGGTGATGGGTAATGGGTGAGTGAATGGGTGTGTGGTGATGGGTAATGGGTGAGTGAATGGGTGGGGGAAATACATACATTTCTACATCCATGATTTCAGGAAAGTTAGAAAGGGCTATCGGGAGAGTCTGTGTTTGGTGGGCCTTCGGCCCACCAAACACAGGTGGTGGAAGGCCCACCAATAGCCCTAATGGGTGAGTGAATGGGTGGGGGGTGATGGGTAATGGGTGAGTGAATGGGTTGGGGGTGATGTGAATGGGTTGGCGTTAATACATACATTTCTACATCCATGATTTCAGGAAAGCTAGAAGGGGCTATCTGGAGAGCAGTGGAGAGTCTGTGTTTGGTGGGCCGAAGGCCCACCAATAGCCCTCCGCAGGAGCTAGCCAAAAAGGCCGCCCGCAGGGCGGCTTTGCGGCTAGTGATTATATATATAATATAAAATATTATATATATATATAATTATAAATTAAGTATATTAATATATATATATATGGATTATATATATAATGATAAATATAAAAAAAATAATATATATATATTAATATAATATATATATAAATTATTATATTATATAATAATATATATATAATATATATATATAATATATAATATTATTATATATATAAATAATATATAATATATATTTATATAATATATATATGATAGATATATTATATTATATTATATATATATTTTATATATAATTTCTATATTATATATATTATATATAATAATAAAAAAGCGAAAGTGTGTGTTGTGTGTGTCTGTCTGTCCGCTCTGGGTGCCGCCCCCTGTGGCGGAATCCCCTCATATGGCACATTTTTTGGAATCAGGTCGACCAGGGGAAGGTTTTAAGCCCACTTATAAGATGATCCGATCACTTTTTTTTTTTTTTTTTTAGCAGCCTATTAGCGAGAATTGTGAAAAAAGTGGGTTGCGAGAATTGAGGAAACCTTGATGTAGGGTGATGGGTAATGGTGAGTGAATGGGTGGGGTGATGGGTAATGGGTGTGGGGTGATGGGTGACTGAATGGGTGGGGGTGATGGGTTGGGGGTGATGGGTGATGGAATAGGTGGGGGTGATGGGTAATGGGTGAGTGAATGCGTGTGTGGTGATGGTTAATGGGTGAGTGAATGGGTGGGGGGTGATGGGTAATGGGTGAGTGAATGAGTGGGGGGTGATGGGTAATGGGTGAGTGAATGGGTGGGGGGTGATGGGTAATGGCTGAGTGAATGGGTGGGGGGTGATGGGTAATGGGTGAGTGAATGGGTGGGGGGTGATGAGTAATGGGTGAGTGAATGGGTTGGGGGTGATGTGAATGGGTTGGCGTTAATATACATTTCTACATCCATGATTTCATGAAAGTTAGAAGGGCTATCTGGAGAGTCTGTGTTTGGTGGGCCGAAAGGCCCACCAAACGCAGGTGGTGGGCCCAAGGCCCACCAAAAAACCCCCCAAAGCACCGTGGAGGGGGGCTTTCCTTTTAATAAAATATGCGGTTTTTGGGGTTGCCCCTTGGGGGGCCCCCCCCGGGGGTTTTCCTAAAACTTTTTTAATGCCCCAAGGGGGTTTTTAACCCATTTAAAGGTACATTTTTTTCTTCCTTTTTTTTACGTATTAGAGATTTAAAAAAAGTTTTCGAGTTGGGGGGAAATTTTTAAAGGGGGGGGTAAAAAAGGGTGAGGAATGGGTGGGGTATTTTTTGGGGGGGGGGTTTGGGGGGGGGTTTTTGGGGGGGGGGGAAAATAGGTGGGGGGGGAAAGGGAAAATTTTGGGGTTTTTTGGGGGGTGGGGGGAATTGAATTGGGGGGGGGGTTTTAAATGTTTGGGGGGGAGGAATTTTTGGGAAAAATTACTTTTTTAATCCAGATTTCAAAAGTTAAATTATGGGGAGCCGGGGGGGCCTGGCCCCAAACAATGGGGGCCACCAAACCCCCGGGGAGAGGGGAAAAAACCCCCCCGGGGGTTTTTGGGCGAAAATTTAATTTCTTTTTTTTTCGAAAAAAAACAAATGTTCGGTTTTGTTGTTGGGAAGGGCCCCCCCCTTTGGGGGCCCTAAAAATTTTTTTGAACCAGCTCACCAAAAAAGGGTTTTTAAAGACAAGAAAATTTACATTTTTCCTTTTTTTTTTCACCCTAAGGTTGGAAAAAAAAAGGGGTTGCAAAAATGAAAAAAGGCCAGGGGCTCAGTTTTAAAAAAGGGGACGTTTTTGGCCCCGGAAAAAAAAAATAACCGGATTTTTGAGACCCTTTAAACCCAAAAAAATTGTTTTTCCCTGGGGCCAAAAAAAATGGAGACATTTCGATGGAACGTTTTTGTTTGGAAATTATTTTTCCCCCTTCAACATTTTTTTAAGAAAATTTTGGGCAGAAATTTTGCGTTTTCTGTTTTATTTTTTTAAACAGGGGGGTTTGGAAAATTGAAAAAACCCAAAAGCATCCTTAAAAAAACGGAAAAAACCCCTTTTGTGGAAATTATTTATAATTTGGGGGCACCCCCCCAGTTGGGGGCTTGGGGGGGGGGAAAATTTAACAAAAAACAAAAATTTTCCCTTCCCCGGGTTTTCTACTATTTACCCTAATAACGGGAAAAATGCGTGGAAGATTTTTAAACATTGTTTCCTATTTAAATTTGGTGCATTTACCTGAACTAAATTTTGGGATTTTTTTTAAAAATTTTTAAGAATATTTAAAAAAAATTGAAAAAAATTTTCAAAATTTAATTTTTTTTTTTAAGGCGTAAAAAGCCTAAACCAAAACCCCCAAAAAATTAAAAAAAAAGGGAAAAAGGTAGGTTTTTTCCATTTTCGTTGGAACAAAAGGGTAAAAAAAAAAAGGGGGGGAGGGAAGGGGTTATTTAAGTTTTGGGGGGGATTGGGTGATAATTTTGGGAAAAAATTTTTGGGTTTTTTGGGGGTTTTGGGGGGGGTTTGGGGGTTTTTGGGGGAGGTAAACTTTCTAACCCTGTTTGGGGGGCAAGGGGCACAACTGGGGGGGCCAAACCACCAAAGCCCCCGGAGGCGGCCCCCGGAGGGGTTTTTTGGGCAGTGGGTTTAAACTAAGGGCCCAAAAAGGGGTTTTTTTGGGGCCCAAAGTGCAAAGGGTTTTTTTTGGGTTTTAAAAAAAATTTTTACCCTTTTTTTAAAAAAAAAAAACCCCCTGTTTTTTTACAATGATTTTATTAATGTTGTATTTTTTTTTTTTTGTTGTATTATTTATGTTGTATGATTACATCATTTTAGTGGTATCTTTTAACGTTTTTTTTTAATGTATGCCTTATGTGTAATGTTTTAAAAAAGCCGGGGTAGCCGTTATAAAAAAATTTTTTTCAATTTGGCAAATTTCCTTTTAAATGGAATTCTAAACGATTTTTACTTTTCCATTTTTGCATTTGAGAAATTTCTTACTAGAAAAAACCCCTTTTTTTCCCCAAAATTTTAAAAAAAAAGGGGTCCGGTTGGTCCTGTTTTTTGCATCATGCACATTATGAGTTCCAAAAACTAGCGGGTAAGTTTTTTTCGACAGTTGGGTTCATCAGGGATACCACGTGTCACAGCCTCCTTGGGCCCAAAAAGGGCCTCAGTCCTTCTTTGACCTGAAGAGGGCATGGGCTCCCGGTGGTGGGCCCGAGCCCGGTGAAAACCCCTTGGGCCTGCTGCCCCACCCCTGCTGCCGCAGCCCTGTCACCTCTTCCGCTCTTCGGTCTCTGAGTGTTTAGAACCCGGAACCTCGTACGGGGTTGACCAGGGTCTCCTGGATCTATCCCCGGGGGAGTGAACAGGTAAAAGCCCTGTGACCTGGCCCGGCTGCCACTGATCAGGTTGCAAGCTGGGGCTGACAAAATTTCAGCTTGGGGGTGATTGCGAGGTCTTACACTGGTGTCCCCATACTCCTCGCCAGCCCCAGTTTTTTAAAAAACGGGTCCCCGGCGAAAACCCGCCCGGGCGTCCTCACTCTGACCGCCATTAGCGAGAGGAGGACACATTCTGATGTGAAAAAACCCTGCTATGTCCGCCGTAGAAGGTCCAGCGTTTGGGCCTTCTTGGGCTGCGACCTCATCACTCTGAGCTGCTGAGGAGGCTTGGGGGCCGTCCTCTAGTCTGTGGTGAACCTTGAGTCGTAGTAGAGTTTGAAAAATACACCTGCAACATACTTGACTAATTTCAAGAGTGTTTTATTTTTTTGCCCGTCAGTCCATCTTTTGGTGCACATGTACACACACTGGGTGTAGTGAGCCATCTGGAGGGGAACCTTGCCCCACTTGATCTCCTGCAGCTCGGACGGGAGAACGCCCGCTTCACAGCCTGGACCAGTGGTAGGGGACCCGCTGGTCAAGGACATGTTGACCCGGATATACCCCCGGTACTTTCCCTGGTCTTCACCGCCTGGCACTCCTTGAACTTGCGTTGTACTGATCTCATTCAGCTGGACCGCAGATGCATACTGGGCCCCTGAAACCATGCAGATGAGGTAGGCCGTCGATGTTGGGATAAGGGGGCGAGGGGCAACTCGTTTGTGTGCAAAACGCATATACTCCAGAAAGCTTGCGTCCCCCGCTCTTTTTCCAAATGGGCGGAGTACCACCCTTCCCCCCCTGTTCGCCCCTAGTTTTAGTCACCTTTCAGTACGATCAGTGATCGGGGGTGTATTCACCAGCAGATCAAAAGGACTGAGCCACCGAACGAAGGGGTTCTCATTTTGGCCCCGGGGGCCCTTGTACAAAGTCCAAAGGTACCTTCCCCAAAGGTCCTCGTCACGACACATGCTCCTCCCTGATCAACCCTTTGGGTGCAGTTTCCCATGCTGTCGGGCACCATCGCCCCGGTCTTTTCCTTTCCCCCCACGAACCAAACCAACTATTTTGGGACCCCGGTGTTCCCGTCAAGGTTCTGGCCGTGCCATGGCTCCTGCCTGGGCCCCCCCAGTTGTTAGGACGCAGAACCCGGTACGACTGTTGGAGAGAGGTGGCCCTCAGCGATAAAGGGCCTGGGGGGAAACCAGAAGCCAAGGCGCCAGCAGGGGCGGAAAGTTTTACCGGATGCTTCCCCGCCAGGTTCCCGGGCTGGCATGGTTTCTTCTTGCAGCTGGCCTGTCCAATACGCATCCAAAGGGGGGCCAGGGGCCCCCCCCTTCCCTGAGCACGGTCTTTCCATAGGGGAGCCTCCGTTCTCCTCCCCTTTTTGGTGGCAGGGTGAAAGACTCCTCCGTCCCTCCCAAATCTGGTGATCTTTAGCCTGGCCCCGGAACATTGCTCTGCAGTCAAGACGTCGACCTTTTCCCTTTTTGCTTCTGTTTTCAGCTTAGCCCCCTCTTCCAAAAGTTTCTCTTTGTGCTTTCACTTTTCTATGGTCTCATTCTTGTCTACCCCTGTCATAAACATTGTACTTCCTCCCCAACTTTGATCCTTGGAGTACAGCCACTCCCGGTCTAAGTAGGGGGCTTTGGGGGGCCCGGGAGTCACATGCCGTGTGTCTCCGTGGGACAGCTGGGGGGGGGCATGGGATTCGGGGTTTTCCCTTTAGAGGAAATCGTGTGGGGCAGGGTTAGTAAAAAAAGCCTGTCCATATTTCTCCAGGATTCCTTTACTTTTTTATGCTTGTCTTCACCACTTTACTAACCCCTTTTTCCAAAAAAAATCTATCCTTCTGGTCAGGACCCCGTCAAAACAAAAACTGGAGGTGCAAATGGGCGTTTGCTTTCTTCACGGGCAAGCACCCTGGGGTCAGATCCTTCGCAAAGTCTCTCACTGGGTCCCCGTTATCAACCCCCTCCCCCGGTGCCGCGATTTTTGGGGAAGGATTCCCCCCTTATCACGCCGCGATACGTAGGCACCTCATCTCAGCAAACTCTCGTGACCACAAAAAAGGCGGCAAACTGGATCCAAAGCTTGTTTGTTTCGGGGTTCGACCCCTTTTTTTTACAAGGAGAAGCCATCCTGAAAAAAGGGCGACAAGAATTGATGATAGGTGCAAATGAAACCGTTTTTTACGGGGCTAAGCTATGTTTGCTATAAATATAAAAAAACATTTTTCATACAAGAAAAAGGTTCAAACCAAAAGTTGGAAAGGACAAACCCCTAAAATTTAATTTACATAAAAAAACCCCTGCCAAAATTTGAAAATAATCTATTTTTTCCTTTTTTAACCTACGGGGGTACCCTAGTATGCATGTTTTTGTTCGCTTACATAATAGTGAGAATTTAAAAGTAAAAATTCAGGTGATTTAAAGGGGGTAAAAGTTTGCCCGTTGTTTTCCTGATTTTTTGAACCATGAACAACTGATTTGGGAGGGTGGCAGAAACAATTGAGCATTAGGGGGGGCGGTGGGGGGCCGCGTCCCCGGTAGAGGTCCGATAATCCAATCGCCACATACTTAATGTATCGTAGCAACCAGAAGACTCACACACATAATTAAATCATCATCATTTTATATGTTTGAAGGCATGAGGAATCTGATTATACCATTGTATATCCAATCTGATGTATATAATAAGCGGTAGAGCTATTTTCCTATACAAAATTCCCCCCAGAATTATGATAATTATATTTTAAAAGCCAGCTACGACCATGTATATAGCTATATGTAAAAATAACTATGAACAAATGTAAAGTAGCATTTTATCAGCTATTAAATGAAACCTGAATGATAACTAAGTTTATTTATAGCAGAGTAGGGGTAAATTAAGCACGAGTCATTTCTGACTACCAGGGGTGAGGTGTCACGCACTTTTTTTTTTTTTTTTTACATCTATGCCAACAGCGCGTGTAGGCAGTGACAACCAGGGCTCGGAAGGTCGGTCCTGGAGGCCTCACTTGAGGGCTGTGATGGTTGGCCCTTGCCCGTGGTGGCGCAGGCAGGATTTTTATAGTGCGCCTGTAATTACATAGAGGCTCATGCCGCGCCCCTGTGTCCTCTGATGCACTCGCAATCGAAGGTAGAGTTAATGCATGTGGGTGTTCTTAGGCCACTCGACGGTGCAGAAATATTTTAAGTGGATTTATGGGTCTCATTCGGGATCGGACTCGGGTCTTCGAGAACGCCACTCGGTGACGCTAACAACACTGCTACCGCCTCCCCAAATGGGGAGGATGGGAACAATGCTCGACTGTAGGTTACATTTACATTATTTACATAACTGACACAATATATTGAGCTAGTTAGGTATTATTTTGTATTCCTCAAACTTAGACTAAATTGACTATAGTTACACATACATACTGTACGTATGTACATTAATGCACACATACATTTTTCAAGTATATGTACATAGATTTTCTTCATAAAACTTACTAATTTTTGGTTATTGTAAATCTTAAAATTACTTTCACAATCGGCAATGAAAATATATATTGGGATAATATGGACAAAAGTTGTCTCAAAAAAGCACATTTTAGCAGCTCAGACCCTCGGATAAGATACTCTGGTTATACAGAATATCACACATTCACATATGAGGATAACATCAGAAATTAATGCTCATTTCAGATATATCTTTGATATCTGTAATAGCCGATTGCATATACACTTGCATTTTTGGTTCAGTAAACAATATTATTAATTATCTAGCACAGGTACCGTATAAACACAGCGCGCCTAAGTATTGTTCGCGACATCATAACACAGCGCTTCCATACGGGAATTCAGAAAATGTACTCTATGGCAGCCTACTGACTTCCGCGAGAGATATCTTATAATAATATAAGCGAAAGTGTGTGTGTGTGTGTGTCTGTCTGTCCGCTCTGGGTGCCGCCCCCTGTGGCGGAATCCCCTCATATGGCACAGTTTTGGAATCGGGTCGACCAGGGGAAGGTTTTAAGCCCACTTATAAGATGATCCGATCACCTTTTTTTTTTTTTTTTTTTAGCAGCCTATTAGCGAGAATTGTGAAAAAAAGTGGGTTGCGAGAATTGAGGAAACCTTGATGGGTAATGGGTGGGGTGATGGGTAATGGGTGTGGGGTGATGGGTGAGTGAATGGGTGGGGGGTGATGGGGGTGATGGAATAGGTGGGGGGTGATGGGTAATGGTTGTGAGTGAATGCGTGTGTGGTGATGGTTAATGAGGGGGGGATGGGTGAGTGAATGGGTGGGGGGTGATGGGTAATGGGTGAGTGATGGGGGTGGGGGGTGATGAAGGTAAATGGGGAGTGAATGGGTGGGGGGTGATTGGTAATGGGTGAGTGAATGGATTGGGGGTGATGTGAATGGGTTGGCGTTAATATACATTTCTACATCCATGATTTCATGAAAGTTAGAAGGGGCTATATGGAGAGTCTGTGTTTGGTGGGCCTGGGCCCACCAAACGCAGATGGTGGGCCTAAGGCCCACCAATAGCCCTCCGCAGGAGCTAGCCAAAAAGTCCGCCCGGAGGGCGGCTTTGCGGCTAGTCTTACATATGGGAGCTTGTTTAAGGCACGGGCAGTAGGGTACGCCGTAGGTCCAATGAAAAGTGAAATATAGATTATTTCGAATTTGACAGGGTGTGTTCTTATGTAAAATTGAATTTTAAGGGTGGTTTGTCCAACTTTTCGGTTTGAGCACTTCTTGCTATGCAAAAATGGACTTATATTTATATGCAAAACATAGCTTAGCCCCGCTAAAGTAACGGGCTATTTACTGGTAGACCGACTGCTCAGGGAGAGGCTGGGGTCCCTGGCACCCCTTGTGATGCAGTACTTGGACAGGCCAGCTGCAAGAAGAAACACAATGCCAGTCCGGAACCTGGCGCTGGCAAGCATCCGGTTCGACGTTCCGCCCACTGCTGCTGCTGCCTTGGCTTCTGGATTCCTCCAGGACCTTATCGCTGACGGCCACCTCTCTCCAGACATGTACCTGGTCTGCGATCCTAACAAGCTGAGGAGGGCCAGGCAGGATGCCATGGCATTGGCCAGGAACCTTGACCAGGGGAAGCACCAGGGTACCAAAATAGTTGGATTGGGTTACGATGGGAGGAAGGACAAGACCAGGGCGATGGTGCCCGACAGCTATGGGAAACTGCACCCAAGGTTGATCAGGGAGGAGCATGTGTCAGTGACAGAGGAGCCATCTGGAAGGTACCTTTGGCACTTTGTACCAGAGGACCCGGTGCCACCTGAGAAGCCTGCGTTCAAGGTGGTCAGGCTCTCTATGATCTGTGGTGACATACGACTCAACCGACTAAATGATCGTACTGCAAGGTGACTCAACTGGGCCAACACGGGGTGGAAGGGTGGTACTCACGCCTTTTGGAGAAAATGCTGGGAGTAAGCTCTTCTGGAGTATATGCGTGTTGCAACACAAACGAGGTTGCCCCTGCGCCACTTATCACCAGCATCGAGGGCCTACCTATCTGACACTGGCTTCACGGGTCCAGTGTGCAGTCTGCTGTCCAGCGTGAATGAGATGCAGTACAACGCAGATTTCAGAGGAGTGCCAGGCGGTGAAGATCTCACGGAGAACCGGAGTATATCCTGGTCAACATGTCCACTGACCAGCAGGTCTCCAAACCAGCTGGTCCAGGCTGTGAAGCGGGGCTTTCTCCCGTCGAGCTGCAGGAGATCAAGTGGGGCAAGGTGTCTCACTCCAGATGGCTCACCACAGCCCCAGTTGCGCGTGTACATGTGCACCAGAAAGCAGGGGACTGACGGGCAAAGAACTGAAAAACTCTTGAAATCCTAGTCAAGTACTCCCTGCAGGTGTACTTCAAACTCTATTACGACATCAAGGTCACCACAGACTAGGAGGACGGCCCCAAGCAACATCCTCACGCAGCTCAGAGGTGATGAGGTCGCACCCCAAAAGAAGGTCCAAACAGCTTTTGCCTTTACGTGTGGACAGGAGCATGGTTCGCACACCAGAATGTGTCCTCCTCTCGCTGATGGCGAGCAAGAGTGAGGACGGACCGCAGGTTCGCCGTGACCCAGATTTTTAAGCTGAGGGATGGCGAGGAGATGGGGACACCAGTGTAAGACCTCGCATCACAACCAAGCTGAACTTGTCAGCCACCAGCTTGCAGACATGATCAGTGGCAGCCGGGCCCAAAGGTGCACGAGCCGGCTTTTAAACCTTTTCACTGTCCGGGGATCAGATCCAGGAGATCCTGGTCAACCCGTACGAGGTTCCGGAGTTCTCTATCCACACTCAGAGCACTGAAAGAGTCGTGAATCAGGTGACAGAGGCTGCGGCAGCAGTGGTGGGGCAGCAGGCCAGAGACGGGTTCATCCGGGCTCGGGCCCACCACCGGGAGACCATGCCCTGCTTCAGGTCTAAGAAGGACATGATGGACACGTTCTAGGCCAACGTAGAGGCGTGACACTGTGATGTAGTGCCTGATGAACCAACTGATCAGAAAGAGTACCACGCTAGTCATTTGGAACTCATATTGGTGCATGATGCAATACACAGGCCCAAACCCGGGGACACTGCGTACTCATTTAAGCATTATTCGAAAAGGGGTGCAATATAAAAGTGCGATTTTGCAAGTAAGAATTGCTCAAATGCAAAAATGGAAAAGATAAAAAATCGTCTTAGAATTCCATTTAACATAGGAAATTGACATGCCAAAGTTGAGAAAAAGAATTTTTGTTATACGGCGTACACTAAGGGGCAGTCCATCAAGACCGTTGAGGAATGTTCAGATGCCACTTGTCAATTATAGACGAAGCATTTAAAAAAGTATCGCCTTCCTTCCGCGAGATTTTGAACAGACGCGCATTGGTATAACTATAATTATTTTCATAATGGGTGGCAAGAAAGACCTAACAAAGGAGCAAATTAAAGTTATTGTATCTCTACACAAGCCATAGAGGCCAGTGGAAGAAATATCAAGGATTTTGGATGTTACGAGGAGATGTGTGCATAAGTGGGTGGAGAGTTTTACGGGGGTTTGGGGGTGTCGCGGCAGCCGCGACACCGTAACAGTATAAGTGGCCAGGGCGAGGATCTAAAACATCAGCAAGCACCCTAAATGTCATGAAACGTCAAGTGGATGCCCATCCTCAAATAAGAGCAAGAAAAATATTGCGGTATGACTTTTACATCCTCACCCTTGCCACTTATACTGCTACGGTGTCGCGGCTGCCGCGGACACCGCCAACCCACCGTGAAACTCTCCACCCACTTATGCACACATTCCTGTAACATCTACAATCCTTGATATTCTTCCACTGACCTCTATGCCTTGTGTAGAGATACAATAACTTTAATTTGCCTCCTTGTTAGGTCTTTCTTGCCCCATTATGAAAATAAAGATAGTTTTTACCAATGCGCGTCTGTTCAAATTTCTCGCGGGAAGGAAGGCGATACTTTTTAAAATGCTTCGTCTATAATTGACAAGTGGCATCTGAACATTCCTCAACGGTCTGAGGGACTGGCCCGTGCCTAAACAAGCTGCCATATGTAAGATATCTCTCTCGGAAGTCAGTAGGCTGCCATAGAGTACATTTTCTGAGTTCTCGTATGGAAGCGCTGTGTTAAGATGTCGCGAGCAATACTTTGGCGTGCTGTGTACATTATCAGTTACATATGCACAACACCCCTAATTAGCATTTATAAAAAGGTTTTTTTCAGAGTCTGTGAGTGAAAATGAACATATACAGTTGGGAAAAAATCTGTCCTTGTTAAAAAAAACATAAAATGTCTTGACTAACGCTATTTGAATTGCTACTCCCAAACACACGTCAAGACATCTACAGAGTCTTGTGCATTGGAGCTCTTGCTTTTTACAGGAACATGCGCAGGAACAGGGATTCTTGCATCCACATTTTACGAGCTCTTGGCATGTTTCTAAGACTGCAGGTATTGTGATCCAAACTGGCAGAAGTTTGTCTCCTTCCTTTTTCCAGCCATTTAGACATGGATCAAGTACTTGAAATATACAGTCATGGGCCGACACCCATATCCTTGCCGATATACTGCTCTTAGACAAAGCTGTATAGTGATCCTGAGTGGGTGGTATGCGTTCCACGTTCTGAGTTTTGCAAAACAGTTTCTTTCTCATGACATTAACTGACGTTTCCCCTCAACCATATATCTGTATGAAGAATGTTTCCATGGCTTTGAATCTCCAATCATCTAGTTCCAGATGGATAAAGGGTTGATTCATAAGATCGACCGTTGCATCTCTTACAGCTGCAGGACACTTTTTCCAGGCTTTAAAACACTGTCCTTTTGAGTGTCCTTTAAGAGATGATGTAGTATCACAGCCAGTGAGAGCCATGAACAGGGGGAAGCTTTACTTTTGTTAGGTCCTAAGCCATCGTGTAGTTCTCTGACATTGATGAGTGTATGTGCTTTGCCAATGCCAAACCTCATCATGACAGAACATCCATTACTAACCTGACTGAACCGAGTAAAGTGATTAACCAAAATAACGATGACATCAGAGTCAGATGTTTTCACTAGTACATTTAAAGCTCCACATGTCACGCACAGGCGTGCAAGATGTGGATGACAATTCGTGTATCAGCTTCCTTTTGATTACACTTTGTTAATTTTAAGATTTACAATAACTAAAACTTAGTAAATTTATGAAGAATATGAATTTAAATATGCTTGAATAATTTATGTGTGCATTAATGTACATACGCATAGTATGTATGTGTAACAATAGTCAATATAGCCTGAGATTAGAGTTCGAAGAATAAAAAATAATACCTAACTAACTCAATATTTTATGTAACCTACAGTCGAGCATTGTTCCTTCCCATCAGTACGTGACACCTCACCCGTGGTAGTCAGAAATGACTCGTGCTTAATTTACTCCTACTCTACTATAAATAAACTTAGAGTTATCATTCAGATATGATATGATAGCGGATAAAATGCTATTTTACATTTTACACAACTAATTCATAGTTATGGGGAATTTTTCTATAGGAAAATAGCTCTACCGTTTATTATTATACATCAGATTGGAAATACAGTGGTGTAATCAGATTTCTCGTGCCTTCACACATATAAAATGATAGTTTAATTACGACATGTATGTGTGTGAGTCCTCTGGCTGCTACGATACATTATGTATGTGGCGCGTTGGATTTTCGTACCTCTACCGGGGACGCGGCCCCCACCTAAATGGCCACCGGCCACCCCCCCTAATGCTCATTTTTTTCTGCCACCCTTCCAAATCAGTTGTTCATGGTTCAAACAATCAGGAAAATACAACGGGCAAACTTTTACACTCCGTGTAAATCACACCATCAGCGAGTCTCACCAACTATACATATATATGGATTTATTTATGTGTATTTTGTGTGTGTGTTTGTGTGTATATTTGCTAATATTGTATTACTAAATGTTAGGTTTTACATCTTGATCATATGTTACATCATGATCTATACATTTGTTTTTTCTGGTGTTGAGGATGTAATAGGTAGCAAATTGTTTGTATATGTCGTACGTGCAACTGTTGCTTATTGCATACGATCTCTTTTGTTGTTCCCCTCTTCTGGCATAGTTAGGTTCAAGAACAACAATTTCATTTTCAGCTATTACTATTTTTTAACATTTCCATCTTCATTTCCATTTACATCTCCCTTGCAATTGCCCAATTATTATTTCTTAACATATCTCATATTACATCTCCCTTGCAATTGCCCATGATACATTATGTCGTAATAAACCGCATTGCTACGTAAATAGCACTCCCTACATTCCCTAATTCACAACATTATCAACAAAACTTCATATAATGCATGCACACTCCCTGATTGATCACATCCTATCCTTAAACATCCTAACACATTGAATATAGCTGCATGTCTACCTAATTAAGATGACTACAACTCTCGTACGACACAACTTCCACTTACCTTAAGAAGGGTGAGGCCCATGGTTTAGTCAGAGGTAGAATGAGTACAATTTCCTCAGTGTTTCGCCTTATATATAGCATTCATAAGGTATTTGGCATTTATCAGTTTCGGCCTCACAAGCTTATTTATATATTATTGGTAAATTTATATTGGTCTTTTCTTCTGTTAGACACACCTTCTCGTCTCCCATAAGCTTTAGCTCCATCTTATTTAGTCCTCCAACATATTTTAACTTCCATCTTTGGCTACATATTTCTTCCGTAAAGGCGTGTTTGACTTCTTTCCTTTGTGTCATTCGCCCAAACCTATTTCCAACCACACTTTACGGCGTTCCCAAATCTTCTTCTCTTCGTCATTCGATGAAGAACATATTTCGACACACCCACCTTTTCAAACCACGCCTCCTATGATTATCCTTCATACACAGGATTACAACGGATTATGTTAGCTAAGGGGGGGGGGGGGGGGGGGGGACATCTGTTTTGTCTCTCTCTCGGAACCGTGGGACTGTTTACCTAAAAGCCAAACTTTCCTCGCACGGTCACTTTTACCTTATTTCCTTTTCTTCACACATGGTCAAAACCAATACATCTGGCTGTTGTCCCCTCCTCTGTGTAAGATAACAAGCTTCCCTTGTCCTCGCCTTTTCTATTCTCATTTATTGTATTTTCTCTCTCATCCTATTTTCTCTTATTCCTCTCTTTATTTAATCTCCCCTATCCATATTTCCATATCTTCTTACACGCTTTGCATTTGCAAGCGCAGTGCAACAATGCCTCTTCTTGAGAGCGCGTCCCCGCGCGATGTGTTGATTGATGAGGCAGGCCAACGGCTGTAGTGGACCATCATCCGTCAAGGGCTCTAGTGGAAAGGGCCCAGAAGTCGGGGCTGACCTCCTCCGGCAACCAGAGCCCCTTAAGCGAACTGCGCCGTATAGACCCCCGCGAAGATCCCGACCGGCAACAGTATCCAATTCCAGGCAGACCAGCCCGGCTCAACCAAGGGTGTCGGCTTCATCAGTAGATCCATTTGTTGTACAAACTTGAGGAGAGGCCAAGGGTCCGAACCAAAACTGCTGGGGAGGGTCACATTAGAGGAATTCACGAGAAAATCGTGTTGCCAAGACAAGAATGCAAGAGGCTTGGCAAAGGGGAATGGTTGTATAATCAGAGGCACGTCCTTTATAAACGTTGAGGAAGCTGGAAGTGCAAACTTATTTCCATGCAGAGTACAACCCTGACTAATTTCCAACATTCCAGTACCATTTAATGTATGCCTGAAGGGAAAAATAGATGTGTTTGTACAAGTCAACGTAACATCAATTGGAGCACTTGTGGCATAAGCCCAAACATTTAATTTCTCAAGGAAAACTGGCTTAAAGAATTTCACTATCAAAGTTTGACATAGGTGAGCTACTGTTTTTTCATTTAAAAAAACAGCTACCTCGCAACATTCAGCCTGTGCTGTATATACGGGGCCTGTAGGAGGACATATCAACAGTTCATCAGTTCTCCTACACACGGAAAACTCATTAGCCAAACAAAACTTATTCCTAGCCTTATTTATAATTAAGAAAGTTTTCGAGGGCATATATAACAAGAAAGCATTTGATAATGGAATGGGGTAAGGAAGGAAGGTCATCCTGAAGACATCAAAGGTGTCAGCTGGAATTCCACGTAATGGAATCAGTAAGTAGAAGCTTAAGTATCGGGAGGTAGTCATCTTATGTACACCACGAATAGCAGCTCTATGTAACCCTAAACATTCTGGTTTAGGAGGAAATAGCAATTCATGTGTCGCTAAAATATCATCTAAAAGCGACAATAAAAATATGTTCGTCACCTATATGTTCGGTAAAAATGTATGTTCGGTGACACATGTGATTCTAACATACTTTGTAATCCTATTCTCAAATCAGTCTGATCTGCTGCTGCAATGGATGTGAGTGCCAACTGGACATGTAGCAAGGTTTCTAGCATCAGTAATGACTCTTCATTATGTTCAATACTCTTGTCTCACTTGATTTAGAAGTTTTTCTGTAATTCTTGTAGCCGTCTCCAATTTTTCAAGAGCATGACGCACATTATTAAGATCTTTCAAAGTCACATTAATTACTCGCGAATGAATATTTAGGATTTTCCTTTCCGCTTCAGTTAAAGTATCTACAGAATGCAACCGGTCGTGTATGAAATCAATCTGAGACTGTGTTGCTGTGCCAAAGAGATTGTATGCAAGTGATCCGATAATAT
Source organism: Chionoecetes opilio (assembly GCA_016584305.1). Lineage (NCBI taxonomy): Eukaryota > Metazoa > Arthropoda > Malacostraca > Decapoda > Majidae > Chionoecetes > Chionoecetes opilio. The sequence goes on along the minus strand of JACEEZ010003994.1, from coordinate 151,968 downwards.
TTAAGGCACCCCGTGGTTTTCGTCTGTTTCTCGGATCATTGACGTTATAATTAAAAATGTGCATCAAGAAATCATTCATTTTATATTGCATAATCTCAAAGCGTTTGTTGAAAGAGAATATATTATGGTCCTGTATTCAACTAGACATGCGAAAGTGTTCTTCAACCTGAGCTATGTAATATTCTATATGTGACGTAAAATTCCTAGCTTTCAATATTGGCTCATAAATGTCTCTGATTTTGAGGATGAACGGAAAAACATATGTGTTTCCCGTCACTATAAGCTTGAATTCAGAGTTGAAACTTAATCCTTGACGGACCGGCAACCCCTGGTGAGCACCCAGGGCATGGATGACTCCCAGGCATAGGAAGGCCATCTGTAATAAAATATTAATTTTGTATTATATGTGCTACGATATTCTAATGGTTTAGTCATTACTAAAGGTAAATCAGGAACACTTGATTTAGTCCTTAAGCTGTATTGCGGACGAGTACTTTCTGTTACTAGAGAATTATCATCTTCTTCCTCAGATAAAACATTTTCATCCTGTTGATGAACAGTATCATCTAACTGTGATGTTGAATCATCATCTGTGTCGACATTATCATTCGAGACATCATTCAAAAATGGGAACGGATCATTTAGTTGGAACGCCAATTTAGTTTCCCTTGCTTCACCTGTATTATGTACCGGATATGCTCTCCTTACGTTGGGATTGATGTGTGGCGAAGCATTGTTTTCCTGGATGACCCGTATTCTATCAGTGTGTAGTGTTTGTATTTTCCCTGTTCTAATATTTCTTACTTGTATTACCACATCACTAATCTTTCCTATCACCCTAAAAGGGCCTTTGTAAGCTGGTTGCAATTTGGATGGTGTTCCTGCCGTAGGCACTCTGCGAACATACACCCTATCTCCTAATTCAGGTGGTTTTATTCTAGCACGTTTTGATTGACCTCTTTCTGCCAATCCTTCAGTTTCTTTTAAATATTTATGACATCTTTCATATACCCTATTAGCTTTTATACTCATTTATGTTCTAAATTCATCTACATCATACCAAATCTTTGCCTTCTTTTCTATTTCAAATGGTAGGGGGGGATCCCTAAGATACATCAAATAAAATGGGCTATCTTGAATACTCCTATGAAATACACAATTATATGCAAAAGTGGCTATGGGCAACATCCCAGATATTCACATTATCTTCCACCAAAGTTCTCAAAATATTTATTAGTGTAGAGTTAGATCTCTCTATGACTACATTTGCTTGAGGATGATACGGAGTAGTCTTTAGGTGCCGAATATTTAGTAATTCAGCAATACCACCTAAAACTTGGTTGATATTATTTACCTTGGTCAGTGACCAGAGTTTCAGGAATTCCTTGTTTACAAACAACTGAATCTAAAATACTCTAGTTACCTCTGTAGCTTTCTTAGTTTGAGAGGTTCAGCAATTAAATATCTCGTGAGGACATCGATGCAGACTAGACAATAAACATAGTTATTGTCTGACTGACCCATCGTTCCTATTATGTCCATGTGAACTCTCTCATATGGTAATTGCACATCCGGGTAACGGCAAAAAGGCGCTGGGGCGTCCCCCGTACGCTTATGACGACCGCATACCAAGCAAGATTTGCTATACTTTGCAACATCTTTTCTCATTTGCGGCCAGAAACAAAATTTCTGACACCTAGATAAGGTAACTTGCATTCCTCCATGTCCCGTGGTTGGCAAGGAATGTCCTAAGTGCAAAGCAACATTAATATAAGAACCGGTATTAATATCTGACGTGTCAATTCACCATAAGCATTATAAGTTTCTTTATACAATATATATTCCTCCACAGACATTTCTGATATTTTTTATTTCTTGTATTTCTTATCTATTTTAGCTTTACTTATTTCTCTCACAATATCTTCTACCGCAACATTTTCCTTCAGTAACTTTTTTACCAATTTATAATATTCATGTTAATCTTGCAATCAAATTATTTCTTTCAAATTCCAATCAACATCATTTACCTTGTCCTCTGTGACAAGTAGTATATCTTTATCATCATCATCATTTTCATTTTCATTTTGATCTCGCAATCTAGATATTGACGAAAGCTCACCCTCTCTTGACGAAGTCAGAGAGGCTGTAGCAAAGTTGAGGGGTGGAAAGGCAGCTGGTGTTTGTAATATCAGTGCGGAGCTCCTCAAATCTGGGGGTGAGGCCATGATCCACGGGTTGCATGCTGTCCTGACTGCCGTGTGGCAATCAGGTACCATTCCTCCTGACTGGAAAAGGGGGCTGGTCGTCCCTATCTGGAAAGGAAAGGGGACCGTCAGGACTGCAACAATTACCGCGGTATTACACTGCTCAGCGTACCAGGCAAGGTGCTTGCCCATCTATTGCTGACACGGATTCGCAGCCATCTGGTGAAGCATCAGAGACCTCAGCAGTCTGGGTTCACGCCTGGTAAGTCAACAACGGACCGTATCCTAGCGCTTCGTGTCCTGGTGGAACGCCGACGTGAGTTTCGACAGGGGATGCTTGCAGCCTATGTTGATCTCAAGAAGGCGTTTGACTCAGTGCATCGTGAGTCACTCTGGGATCTTCTGCGACTTCGAGGGATTCCTGCAAGGACTATTGGTTTGATAACTGGTCTGTATTCTGGGACTGAGAGTGCTGTGAAGTGTGGGGCAGGTGTATCCGGCTTCTTTCCTGTGAATACAGGAGTGAGGCAAGGGTGCGTCCTTGCCCCATCACTTTTCAACGCTTGTATGGACTGGGTATTGGACAAGGTTGTAGATCAAAGTGATTGTGGAGCATCCGTTGGCAACACCAAGATCACTGATCTTGTTTTTGCCGATGATGCAGTAATCTTTGCTGAGTCGCTGGAGGTCCTGGTGATGGCTCTCAAGGCGCTGCACGAGGAGGCAAAGCCTTTGGGACTTGAGGTCTCCTGGCTCAAGACCAAGGTCCAGGTGTTTGGAGACTTACTAGATGAAGCAGTACAGTCTGTTCATGCGTGTGGCGAGGACATTGAGATCTTGGAAAGTTTTACATACCTTGGTAGCGCAGTCCATAATGACGGCGGGTCACGTCAAGAAGTCTTACGGCGGATTGGCATAGCCCACGGTGTTATGGACTCGCTCAGCGGGAGTATTTGGCGTTGTCGGTACCTGTGCAGGAGGACAAAGATCCGGATCTTCAAATCGCTTGTGATCCCTGTCTTACTCTATGGTTGTGAGACATGGACACTAAATAGTGACTTGAAGAGACGAATCAATGCCTTTGGTAATAAGTGTCTTCGCAGAATCATGGAGTATCGCTGGGATGATTACGTGTCAAATCAGCGATTGCACCGTGAGACTGAATCGAGGCCTATTACCTGCATAGTCCGTCAGCGCCAACTTTGGCTATATGGGCATGTGGCACGCTACCCTGAAACCGATCCTTCCCATCGGGTTGTATCTGTAGGAGAAAATCCGGCGTGGAGGAGGCCAAGGGGGCGCCCACAAGGCTCGTGGCTGGGGCAAGTTGATGTTTCTTGTCGAGAGCTGCTTGGTATGGGAAAGGAGCCTGCATGGGAACTCGCGCGTGGTGACCCTCGGGAGTGGCGTCGTAGGGTGGGCGAGGCGACGCGCCCCCCGGCGTATGCCCCCAATGATTGATGATTGAATCTAGATAAGCAGTCGGCTACTTTGTTAGCCTTACCAGGAATATAATTCACCTCAATATCAAACTCTGCAACCAAAAGTTGCCATCTCGCAATTCTACCATTTACCCAGGGAGCCAAGTGAAAAATCTGTCCCGGCGTGCTGTAAAAGGTTGGCCTACAAAAACCCAATCTACATATACCTAGGATCATGATCTAGAAGGCCAACCTTCTGAAAAAGTTGCTGGAAATTTTTACCAGCCCAAAAACAAAAAAATCGAGAATTACAGCCACACCGGCACTAACTCGGACCTTAGTAGTGATGTTCTCTGCAATGATGATTCAGAGCATGTATTTCTAGTATTTTTCAGTGTTTCTAGGTGTGCATGTGAGCTTCGTGGTCAATGCATTGAGCTTACGTTGAAAAAACTTCAATTTCAGTGTAATTATGATTATTTTATGCTAAGCATTGGAACAGAAGATGAAAATGTAGTTGTTGATTTGGCATTCGTTATTTTCTGTTTCCTATGACTTCTGTTTTGTGCTATAGTGGTGGTGGGTAGTTACAGCATGCGCTTTTTTGATTTCTTACAGGTTTCTATGCCGAGCAAAGGAGGGAAAACAACTGAAGCAATAGTGGTGTCTCTTATTGTTTTCGATGGTGCATGACTGCATGTGAGTTGAATGGTAAGGCTATTGAGTTAATGCTGAAAAACAAATCCTTTATCATTTTGGTCCTTTTCTATCTAACACTGAACGTTCACTGGAACAGATGAAGAAAATGTAGTTGTTGGGTCTGGCATTCATTTTTATCTGTTTTTCTATATCTTTTGTTTTGTACTATAGTGGTGGTGGGTAGTTAATGTGCTTTTTTATGTTATTTGTTACAGGCTTCTGAAAAACAAGATGAGCAAAGGAGTGAAAAGAGGAGCAGCAGGAACGGTGTCTCTCAACCCGCCAAAAAGGATGAGAGAGTCTGTGAATTACTGTAGGTGTTTTCATATGCCTAGACTCGTCTGAGGTAGAACTGATGAACATTCAGACTACATCTGTACCAAAGTTCCTTGATACTATGAATGCTCGGCAAGATAAAACGTACTCAATGCTTAAAGATGAAGTAAGAAATGAAGTATGAACCACAGACAAATCTCCTAAGTGGCATAAAAAGTGTCGGAACTGGTATACCCTCAAAAAGAGTTACACCTTAGCTAAGAAAAAACGTCTTGGAGATGAACCAGCTCCCACCTGCAGTGCTGGCCAATCTTCAAGCAGCGCATCATCACTGGAATCACCAATCAAAACTAGGAAATATGCTCCAGCATTTGATGCAAAAAACAACTGTGTCATATGCAACAAAACATGGCACCAGGGAAAGAAACCAACCAGCAAGGTATCAACCAAACTAAGCCGGCAAGCAATACATGACAAGGCCAAACAGTTGGGCAGGCGAGATATCCTTTACAGACTGATTGGCCAAGGGCATGACATGGTAGCAAATGATATTTGCTACCACAAACCATGCATGAACGCTTTTAGAGCTACACGGATCAGTAAAGGTAGATCACCTACCTAATCAGACAATGTATGACTTGGCTTTTGACCGTCTGATAGAGGAACTGGAGGTTCCATTGTTCGAGGAGAAGTGTGGATTTCTAATTCAAACACTAGGAAATAGATACAGAGAAATGCTTCGTTATGTTGGTGTCAAAACAGCATCCACTTATCATTCTACAAGACTAAAAGGGAAACTGCAACAGAGGTTTGGTAAGAGAGTCTCAGTAATTGACCAGACATCAGGATCGGGCTTCATCTGTTCATCATCCATCCCACTGGGTGATGCCCTTGAGAAATTAAGAATTTTGGAAGCACAGTCGTCTGTAGATGAAAAGCAGCAAACCATACAGCAAGCAGCAAGTTTATTGAGAAAGAATATAAAAACTTACAAGAAAGAACAGATGCACTACCACTCACAAGAAGTATCATTTGAAGCTGCAGAAAAGGCTGTCCCACAGTCTGTCTTCAATTTTGTTGTCACACTTCTCTCTGACAAAAGAGAACTGCAGCAGTTTGATGACCTGCCCGTCAGGGTGGCAAGGTTGGTAGAGACGTGTGCTCGCAATGTGCAGCGTCCCTGTGCATTCGGTCAGCGGTTCGAGTCCGCCTAGTTCGTGCTGACGTGGCGGCGCTTTGTATATTCAATAACCTTGTAGTTGGTACTTGCAAAGTGTCTAGATAGGATGAAAATCTTATCTTATCTCTAGTTTGATGACCTACAGGACCTGGCGACTGTTAATCCAACAATTAAGCAAAAGTCACTAGTACTGTCTCAGCAAATCTTGCACCATGTAGCTGGAATACCAACACCACTAGGCATTGCCACAGCTTACCATCTTTGCAACCAAACACGCAGCAAATCACTTATCAACCTGAACAACAGACTTGGCCAAGAAATCAGCTATGACACCCTGCAACGCCGACTAACCAGGGATAGCGAAAACATTATGCAACAGGTTGAAGAGGATGGTGTGTTCATCCCTGCCACAATGAGCCACAGCCACGGGACAGTGCATGTCTTTGCAATGGACAACCTGGACTGGAAAAAGAAGACACTAGATGGGGGAAGCTTCACTGCTACAACTGCTATCGTCATGAAAAATCCTGAGACAACCAGGGTTCAAGTCAGGCAAACGGACAGTGTTAATGACACGTCTAGTGAAGACATATAAAGCACTGGGAGACACACACACTATCATCACCGGCGATCAAGCCACTTATGAACTTGCGGTAACAATTAGAGACAAGTACAGAGATGAGTTCCAAAATGGTTTTTTGCTTCCTTGGAGGTTTTCATCTGGCACACAACTACTGAAATCCATCTGTAAAATCATGCACGATTCTGGCATCGAAGAGCTTCTTGTATTGGCTGGGATGTGTGGGGAAGGAACAGCAAAAAAAATCTTTGGATACAGGGCTGACTATTACCAGTCTATGCATGCTCTGCGAATACTCAGTGAGGCACTCTGGCACCTATATTGGGAGGAGTTTGAATCCTGGGCTTTAACTGAAGATACCATGGAGTGGAAAGAAGCTGTTGAGGATGTCCTGAAAATGCTGCTTAATAACAACAAAGATGCCACTGAACAGCTGAAGTCAGTTCAGTCATGTCATGAACAACTTTCAATGCTCCAGAAACAATTGGAAGAATTTCAAAAATCACTATCAGATCGTCCAACAGCAGTGTTTTGGCTCAGCTTTTTAGAGATGCCTGATATTCTTCACAGATTTATCTTCTACCAGAGAGAAGGGAACTGGCTTGGACACTTGTGTGAGTCGGCTAAGATGCTTCCGTTTCTGACAGCAGCAGGTCACTACAAATATGGGCAACAATCTCTACCTCTCTACTTGTTCGAGATGCGATCTCTGTCTGACACTGCACCAGAGGTGTATCAGGCCATGCTAAATGGGGCTTTCATTGGCCGAAGATCAGATGGATGCCACAATGGGGTGTCTCCGGATATGCTGCTAGAACAAACATACAATGCTAATGCAAGGGAAGCAAGTGGTCTTGACGGGATAAACTAAATGCTGCTGCTCGTACTAAATGGGTGTACACCAAGCCCATCACTGCAGAGGTACCCTCACTAACTAAAGTCCATGCTGAAGCTACATACTCATAGCCTCCACCATGAGTCAGGTCAGACCAGAGTGTCCAGGGATAAAAAGACAATTCATAAAGTTTTGGCAGCTATGCAGACAAATCCTTTCAGAGCAGAAATGCCAGCGTTAGTCAACATATCAACAGGTCAACATGCAGAACCTGATACTCAAGCTGATTTGACAAATGTGAAAAGCATAGGTTTTGAAGCTCTCGCTGATTCTATTATATGTCAGCAAAAGCAAACCAAAGTGGTAAAGTTGAAGACATTCCACACCCAAAATATCACTACCAAAAATAAAACAAATCCTTCTACTACCACTGGAAAGAGTTAAGAGTTATGAGGTGACTGCTCTGCTACGCCTGACGCAACTAGCTGCCAGTGGAGGAGAAGTTGACATCATCAACTTTATAGGCAAGCATGAATGCAGCAAGTTTCCTCCATCACTGTTCAATGAAAATGGGTCGATGAGAGCAGGTGGAACCAAGTCCACATTGATTAAAGCATTAAAGGAGGAAACCCAGGTGACCACAATTTCTCATCTCCCACAGGATATGCTCAAAACAGCTGTAGTTGTAGATGCTATGTTTGCAGTACGCCAGTGGTCATTACATAAAGGTGAGACATTTGGAGCAATTGCAAAGAGATTCCGCCAATTGATTGCTTCACAACATGCTGAATGATATTCCTAAAGGGACAGCCAGTATCAATTTCTGCTGTGACCGATATGACACAGACAATCTCAAAGCTTCACAACACCAACACAGGTATGCCAAGTCAGAAAAAGCAAAAGTCTTTGAAGTCAGTGAACAATACATTGTTCCTGCTCCACAAGATTATTTCCCAATTTCTGCCAACAAAGAAGCACTTTTGAACTTTTTGTGCATGAAATGGAGCCAGGATGAAGAGCTGAAATCATCATTAGGTTCAACATGCCTATACCTAGGTGGTGGCTTCAAGAACGTAACAGAAAGTGTTGTGGTCTCAAAGGTACAGTGAATGAAGTTGCAGAGCTGCAGTCCACTCAGAATGAAGCAGACACCAGAATTATACTACATTCCATCTACAGATTTCAGAAAGAGGGATCTGAACGTGTAGTCATTTATGCAAATGAAACAGATGTCATCGTTTCATGTGTGTACTATACTTCTACACTCCTTAAAGAACTGCCTGAAATGTGGGTGCGCACCACACAATCCAGCTACCTCTCGGTCCATCAGATGGCAAGTAGTTTGGGCCCAGCACAGTGCAGATCCCTTCCCTTCATCCACAGTCTGAGTGGACGTGACATCACCAGCTTCCCTTTCTTCACCAGTAAAAAGACATGGCTGAGGTGCAGCAAAGAGGTAGAAATTCCAGCTCTTGAGGACTTTGGAGAAGCAGATGTAAATTCTCAAGGCACCGTAACGACAGACGTCATCCAGCAAGCCAGAGAACTGCTGGTAGTTCTCAGAACTGCTGTGTATACAAAGAAGGATGATGACTTTAAAGGCTCTGCACTGGGATACTTATGAGTACATTAATTCTTAAACAATAAGTCCACACTTTTGAAATTTTTACCCCCAAATGAAGACGCATTTCTGTTGCATGTGAAACGGGCAGCACTGGCTACAATACTTTACAAAACAGCGCATATCCCACAACCAAATTTGGAACCATTTACTAATTTTGGCTGGTCACTAGTAGAAAACAAGCTTTTGCCAGTTCCAACCACATTACCAGCATGGCCAGATCAAATGTCCAAGAATATCTCGTGTGGCTGTCTGAAAGGCTGCAACAGAAACTGTTCCTGCAGCAAAAAAGGCATTCCTTGCCACATTGGTTGCCGTTGCCAGGGATCAGAAAGAAAATGTAGTCGTATAAAGTGCATTGTTACACTGGATGCAGACAGCAGTGACTCTGATATTGATAGTTAATGTACATGATCTATTCCATGTGACAGTATTATAATTATTCTGCCATTACTTTAATGAGATTTATTAAGTGTTGTACAACCATTAATTTTGTTGCTTTTCTCATGAGCATAACTGTCACAGATAATTATATATAATCATTATATCGAAATGTAATGTTTACTTCAGATGTTTACTTGACTACGTAAACTAGAATAAAAATGTTTTATTTCTAAATATATGGATATTTATCAAGACCTAAGTAACTAAATACCAAATATGCCAATAATTTACATTAGTTTGTAGTTAAAACATAATTGTGAGCAATCATTTGCATTGAAAACGTGAGTAGATAAAGTGTATAGGGACAAAAACTATGATTTTCGAACCTATGGGATTATATTAGTTTTTGACCTCCCAAAATATTCCAGGAGCTTTTTCTCGGGGTTGGCCCTCTAAAACATGTTCCTAGACACCTGTAGATGTGATTTGCATAAGCCAACCTTTTACAGCACACCGGGACGAATTTTGGAAAAAATCGGGTTCGTCTCCCTGGGTAATTGGCATTAGACGTCGTCAATAACCACACTAAGGGTCTAGGGTCCGTGAGCACTATAATTGGATATCCTAAGCACAAATTCCTATTTATTTAACAGTCCATACATAATCGCTAGTGCTTCCTTCTCTACCACACTATAGTTCAGCTCTGCTTTATTTTATTTCCTACTAAAAAAAATTATTAGCCTGAAATTATTTTGTCCATTCAGTTGTTGCAAAACACCTCCAATTGTATTGTTAGATGCATCCGTAGTTAATTGGAATGGAAGGGTGAAATCAGGAAATTTCAATGTTATCTGCTGAGCAAGTTCTGTTTTCAATGCTACAAATGCTTCATTAGCTTCATCATTCCACTGAACTTTAGACTTATTTTTCTTTCCATTCATCATGCCCACAATTAGTTTAGTTAGAGGAGCTGACGTGTCAGCATAGTTCTTGACAAATTTCCTATAATAATTCGTCATACCCAGGAAGGATTGTAATTCTTTTACTGTTGATGGTATTGGCATATTTATTATTGTTCCCACGTTATTTGGTTGGGGTTTTAACACTTCAGAAAATATAATGTGCCCCAAGTAGTTAACACTATCTATAAAAAAGCTACACTTAGGCAAGTTAATAGTCAACCTCGATTCTTGTAGTCGTCTTAACACCTGTTCTAGATTTATTATGTGGTGTTCAAAATCATATCCTTGGATGATAATATCCATATATACATGGGTATCATGACCTGTTAACCCTACTAATACCTGACTTATGATTCTACAAAAAGCCGCAAGGGAATCTTCCAACCCCATTGGAAGCACATTGTGTTAGAATAATCCTTGTGGCGCCACAAATGCTGTCCATGATTTACTCTCCTGGATATTGCAGGGATATTTGAAAATATCCCTGCTTCAAATCAAGACAAGAAAATATTTTTCCCTTACCTAGGTTATGCAATATATTATTGACTAACCGCAAAGCCGCCCTCCGGGCGGACTTTTTGGCTAGGTCCTGCGGAGTGCTATTGGTGGGCCTTCGGCCCACCACCTGTGTTTGGTGGGCCGAAGGCCCACCAAACACAGACTCTCCAGATAGCCCCTTCTAGCTTTCCTGAAATCATGGATGTAGAAATGTATGTATTAACGCCAAGCCATTCACATCACCCCCAACCCATTCACTCACCCATTACCCATCACCCCCCACCCATTCACTCACCCATTACCCATCACCCCCCACCCATTCACTCACCCATTACCCATCACCACACACCCATTCACTCACCCATTAACCATCACCCCCCATCTATTCCCTCACCCATCACCCATCACCCCCCCACCCATTCACTCACCCGTCACCCCACACCCATTACCCATCACCCCACCCATTCACTCACACATTACCCATCACCCTACATCAAGGTTTCCTCAATTCTCGCAACCCACTTTTTTTCACAATTCTCGCTAATAGGCTGCTAAAAAAAAAAAAAAAATTCGGATCATCTCATAAGTGGGCTTAAAATCTTCCCCTGGTCAACCTGGTTCCAAAACTGTGCCATATGATGGGATTCCGCCACGGGGGGTGGAACCTATACCACACACACACACACACACACACACACACACACACACACACACACACACACACACACAGACAGACACACTTTCGCTTATATTATTATAGATATTTGGTAGTGGGTATGAATCATTAATTATATGAGAGTTAAGGTTACGGAAATCAATACAATGACTTATTTTCCCATCCTTCTTTACAACTTGACGGCCTGATAATTCCCTGACTGACCATGATCTGTATTTGATCTGCCACTCTTTCATAAAAACAACTGGAATTTGATAGGGCTTCCTTGGCTTAGGTGTTGATTGCAATTTTATAGTATGCAAAAATATGGTGTGATACTGGGAGGGTCATCGTCTTTGGCGAAAACTTTAGGATATTTCCTAATTAAATGTTTTAAGACCTTGCTCCCTCCGTATTTTCAGGATACATGTCATCCGCAATTTTAAAAAGACCTTCCAGTCTATCTGTTTCATCTTCAGGCGTTATAGCCATTACCACATAAGGATTAGTCTCCTATAAGATATATTTATAACATGGCTGAACCATTCCTACTGTCTTGCCTGGTTCTAGATATTTTTCCTCGCTACCAGTATTAATATATCTTATTACAAATCGTGATTTGTTTTTTCGCTTATCACTCTGCAGGTGTACTATACCCGGGCATAACAAGTCCGCTCCTATAACTCCTGTCACTGGTTCAAAGATAGCTGTGTCACAATCCACTAACTTGGTTTCTAAGGTGACATAACTTACTTTTTCTCCTTCTAACATTGTTGCTTGTGCTACGGTACATTTAAATTTCACGGTTTCCTCGGAGATCTCTTCTACTGACTTCACGTCCTCATGCTTTATCATTTGAAGTACAATTTTCATCGGCACTTCTGCTATATTTATGTTTCCCCCTTCTATATGTAAGGTTAGAGGTTGGGTATCTAATTTTACCCTATATTTACGAATAAAATCCCAGCCCAAAATAATTATTAGTTTCGATAGCAATTTTTCCTCGGAGACTATAAAGTCATGGGAAAATTTCTTACTTCCTATCATTATATTCAGATTACTCTTTCCTGAAGTTGACATGACATTCCCACTGGCATTCCTAATCACTGTGTGGTTCTGATAAATTTGTTTGTTTTTTATTTGATTAATTTCGTCCTGCGATATTATAGAAATTCCTGCCCCTGTATCAAATAAAGCTAGTACATTTATCCCTTCTAGCATTATCTCTATCATAACTGTTCCTGTCTCGCCAGTAGCCGCTAACACCACCGATGCATTGTATGTTTTCTCTGCTGGTAATTTGGCGGTTTTTTTTGTACATAGTAAGAAGATCTGCATTCCTTATTTGTGTGTCTCTGAATCCCACAGGTGAAGCAAGTTACTTGTGGTCGGTTCCATTGTGGAAGTCTCACCGTGCACGATTTTGACATGTGACCAAACTTATGGCATCGATAACACTCGATGGATCTACAATTTTGAGTCGTGTGATTGGTGTATCTTTGATCTTTAACATTTAGCTAAATTAAGGACTGGAATTAAGGACTCTTGTGAGGTGACTGGATTCACCTGCCTTGGATTCACCTGCCCTGGATTCACCGGCCCTGGATTCACCTGCCCTGGATTCACCGGCCCTGGATTCACCGGCCCTGGATTCACCGCAATGGCATGGACAGGAATCATTTTATTTTCCTTCCTTATTGCCACGTCCGATAATTGTAAACTTGGATGAAATGCTACATATTTAATGGCCTTTTTATAGACAGTTAGTGGACTTCTCATGTCCGCATCCGATAAGACATATGCAAAGTCCTTCGGTAATACCGCTATAATGATGGAAACAAAAAGATCATTGTAGACTTCCTTGCCTGTCGGCTTTAACGCCTCTAAGCTATCTACTATTCCTTCTATACGTATGAAGACCTCCGTTATTGTCTCTCTAGTTTTACGTGTTACTTGTGACAATTCACTTATCAAACTAGGGAGTGATCGTTCCTCAGGGTAAAGCTCTAGAAAAGCTTTCTATACTTCTGACCAATTATTTCGATATTTTGACGCACAGAACGTGATATGCGTATATGCACTATCTAAGGCATACTGTTTACTAAGTTTTATTCGGCCTTCATCATCCCAATTTGCCTGTGACCTATTTTCCAGGTCTTTAATTCAAGCATGCGCACTGGTGATACATTTTAATTGTGGTGAGGCCTGTGATCGCTCCTCTCCCCCACAAAAATAAGGCAATCCAATAACCTTCGCGTAATCATTTCGAGCATTATCGGTTATCGCTTCAGCTAGCTCTTCACTAGAGATGCATGGAGAGTTGCTAGCTCCTGGCGACATTTGAAAAGTAATTGTATCAACGGAATTTTGTTTAATTGGGCTTAAATGTCGTCCCGGTGACGTAAACTGTTCGTGAATTCTTGCATTCATGTATATATATATATATATACATATTTTAGTATTTCCTCTTCCTCTGAATCAGGGTCATTTATTTCTCACTGCAAAAATTGTAAGGACACTCAACATTCTACGGGATATACACTCCACCTTTAAATCAGTGTCATTTATTTTTCACTTCAAAAACACTGCCACCACATGAACAATTCTACGGGATATGCACATATGTTAAATGACTCTAGTTATTTCCACTATAATCATCTCCTTCCTTGTACTCAATATTTGCCTTGCATTTAATTACCGATACCTATCCAGTGCGTATCACTTCCACTGCAACATCTCATTTGCAATACTGCAATAGTTATTCATTGCACGGCATATATTTTGCAACATTGTAATTAAATCCCACCGCTGCCACCAATGTCGTACGTGCAATTGTTGCTTATTGCATACGATCTCTTTTGTTGTTCCCCTTTTCTGACATAGTTAGCTTCATGAACAACAATTTAATTTTCAGCTATTATTTTTTAACATTTCCACATTACATCTCCCTTGCAATTGCCCACTTATTATTTCTTAGCATATCTCATATTACATCTCCCTTGCAATTGCCCATGATACATTATGTCGTAATAAACCGCATTGCTACGTAAATATCACTCCCTACATTCCCTAATTCACAACATTAACAACAAAACTTCATATAATGCATGCACACTCTCTGATTGATCACATCCTATCCTTAAACATCCTAACACATTGAACATAGCTGCATGTCTACCTAATTAAGATGACTACAACTCCCGTACGACACAACTTCCACTTACCTTAAGAAGGGTGAGGCCCATGGTTTAGTCAGAGGTAGAATGAGTACAATTTCCTCTGTGTTTCGCCTTATATATGGCATTATTAAGGTATTTGGCATTTATCAGTTTCGGCCTCACAAACTTATTTCTAACTTATTTCAATATTATTGGTAAATTTATAATGGTCTTTTCTTCTGTTAGATACACCTTCTCATCTCCCATAAGCTTTAGCTCCATCTTATTTAGTCCTCCAACATATTTTAACTTCCATCATTGGCTACATATTTCTTCCGTAAAGGCGTGTTTGACTTCTTTCCTTTGTGTCATTCGTCCAAACCTATTTCCAACCACACTTCAGGGCGTTCCCAAATCTTCTTCTCTCCGTCATTCGATGAAGACCATATTTAAACACACCCACCTTTTCAAACCACGCCTCCTATGATTATCCTTCATACACAGGATTACAACGGATTATGTTAGCTAAGGGGGGGGGGGGGGGGCGGACATCTGTTTTGTCTCTCTCTCTGAACCGTGGGACTGTTTACCTAAAAGCCAAACTTTTGCTCACACGTTCACTTTTACCATATTTCCTTTTCTTCACACTTCGTCAAAACCAATACATCTGTTGTCCCCTCCTCTGTGTAAGATAACAAGCTTCCCTTGTCCTCGCCTTTTCTATTCTCATATATTGTATTTTCTCTCTCATCCTATTTTCTCTTATTCCTCTCTTTTTTTTCATATCCCGTATCCATATTTCCATATCTTCTTACACGCTTTGCATTCGCAAGCGCAGTGCAACATATATAATTATATATAACTATATAAATTATAAAGTATCGTCAGTAGCTTAGATTATATTAAATAATGTCTGTTAAGGAGTCATCTATGGCTTTGCAGACTAGGCCATATTAAGTCAAAGAAATATATATATCTATGTACATTTTATACAATGGCAATAAATAAATAAATGTTATTTTAGTAAACAGTAAATCAAATGTACATAATCATCTCATTAACTCTTGTTTCTTTAGAAATAGTTTACTTCATTCATTCTGCCTTCACTCAATTGTTTAAGTAAACCGTAAATCAAATAGTATAGTCATAATCTTATCAACTCTGTTTCTTATAAAAGCTTTACAATAATGCCTTCATTTAATTGCTTCAGTTTTAGTAAACCGTAAATCAAATAATATAGTCATATCATTAACTCTGTTCCTTAAAAAAGCTTTACAATAATGCCTTCATTAAACCATAATGTCTCCCCTTTGATAAAATACTCAGAAAAACAAGCCGGTTTAATACTTTGGTTTCATAGAAAGCATAGGTCAATACGGTCGACCCGTATCGTGGGTGTGGCGGGGCGCATATTTTTCCCCTCTATGAGGGTATGGGGAATCCAGGTGAAGACGCCTGGCTGTAGATCCGAATCTAACCATAGGATTTTCTCGAAAATGCCCTCATTGTGATTGCCACACAAAGTTTCTTCGACAGACCTAATGAAATGTGACCTAACTTAACGTAATCTACCGTGACGTGTTAAAGAGTGAGCGCGACCTACTGTTCCAGACTTCACGAATATGCTGTCGGGGCCTGAACCCGCTATAGCTGTTACCTCGCCACCCGTCACTGTACGATGCTAATTCTAAACTCTCTGGGAGCAAAGCGTATATATTACTTCACACTCCGGCTACACTTAAGTTTTCGGGCGTAATACCTATCACTTCCCACCCGGTAAGGGATCTTCCTCTCACCCAGTCATGGCCAAAGGAGGCGTCCGGCGGGTTGGTGATCGTCCTCCACCCGCGAGAGGGTATTGAACAAGGATGGTCGGGTCGAATGGCATGCGCCCTGCTCCAAACATGCCCCGGAACGGCCCCGTCTCCTCGTCGTCACTAGCGGGGCACGGGCTTTCCTTTGTTGTCCTCGGTGTAGCGTGTTCAGGGTGTTGTAGTTTGAACGAACACCCCACCTGTAGACCACACGTTTGACTTTAACCGCCAGCAAGGTGATATTTTAGTTGTCAGGATATGCAGACCTGCACGCTGACGCGATAGTATATTCGGTCAAGTCTGTTGAGCCAATTTCACATTTAATGATACCTGTGGAGTTATCCACTGTACCACCCTCTCAATTAGTGGAGTGGTGGTTTAGTTCCCCCCCCCCCTTTGTAAAGAGGTGTTGTTCCACACCATAGTTATGTATATAGTACCATGGAATTAGGTCTAAATTAAGATAAAATATACGTATTGGGATATGATCAATTTATAATCTCAGTTTTAAAAACCATTACCACTATTAATCAGAACGATTAAGTAAAATATAGGTAGTCGTTAAAATATTCCCCGGTGAGGGACACGTCATTAAAACGATGTGTTTACAGCCACACCAGGCGGCGAGAGAGGCAGTAGCACTCGCGATTTCCACCGAACAAGGTGTCCCCATCTTTGACCCAATACATCGTGTGTATATATAGATAACCGACCCATCGGTTAAAGGACGTCATATATCTAACATAAGCGAGTATCTCGCCCGGGATTATAGTCACCACGGTGCCCCTGAGTTAATCCACCACGCCGGGATATATATCACCTTCAGCCCCAATCTCCATTGCCACGTGGACACCATACGCTAGAATATTGATCAAGTCCTTCAACCAGTACAACCCTAATATCCAACTGATAAGTACTTTGTGTTAGCGCTAGCAAGATAGGCGTCAGGAAACGATCGTTTTAGGTTATGGGTTTTCTGAAGTTAAGAACTCAGTTATATATATTTGTGACAAAAATTTCCACAATACCAATCAACAAATCAATATTCGATGTTCATCAAACCAGAACATCATAATACACTTATGGCAGCGCAGAGAAACAAAACATTAACTTCAACACTCTCATCACAACCATGGATCATATAACTATTTTGCCACGCGTTCAGGAACCTTCACAATACTGAGTAAATAATATAAATTGAACGAATGGTACGAAAGGAACTACTACGTGTAGGTCTCGCGGCCTCTTGTAGCTTTCTTATGTTCGTATGTTCTTAAAAGACAACTAGTTTACGTCCGGCACGGCCACGGCAGACCGTACGTCTTTTATTTCTTACTTCAGGTGACTACCTGCCACAAGGAGGGTCTCGCGGCCTCTCAGTTGCGAGGCAACACAATGAACCCGTTGACAGAGATGAAGCTGGATCAACGAAAAATACGACCAACACATTCGCTCTACCATCCAACTTCCTTTGTCTCTGTTCTCGTTTCCTCACTACTACAGTTAACCGTTCTTCCGCACCTCCAGTTTATCAACTGTACCGCTAATACATATTTAGACAAACATATTTAGACAATATCCGTCATACACAAAGGCATGTGGCGGTAACATGTTGCTTTTTTTTTTTTTTTTTTTTTTTTTTTTTTTTTTTTTTTAAATGATGTAAGAGTACGAGATTCAAAGATCATCTTTATAAATTAAAAAAACACGGTCAAAGTATGATACTATGTTGTGTAATACGTGTGATCCAAGCACCCCCACATTGTGCATCTATATATATATATATATATATATATATATATATATATATATATATATATATATATATATTTATATATATATATATATATTCCACATGTTCCACATGTTTTGGAAAAAGTCTGAAGTGGTCTGTATGATAATATACAGCAGCGTTGAAACTGATAAATAATACAATAAATATGGGAAGTATACCGTGGCATAATAAGTTCCATTAAAGACAAGCCGTGTCATAGCATATTTCAAAACAATACTGCAAATCTGGAGTCATTTTTAACCACTTATATCATTGAACAGTTTTCTTGTAAAAGTGGACGCTTTCATACTTCAGAAGACCGCGGTTATTTGTTTATCAAGGGACAACAATATTGTATGCGTTAAAGAAGAAATTCATTGAGCAAAACATATTTTAAATTGCTTAGTGCTGTTTTTTTTTTCTTTTCACAAGGGTAAGTTGCGGAGAAAGAGGCTCTTAAATTATTGCCAAGTATCTTTATGAGAAATGGAAAATGTAATATTCCACTTCCAAACCAACACTCATTGAATAAAAAAATAAAAAAATGAGAACTCTCTATCGACTTAGCAAAATAACCTCGTCATGGCTGGAAGCTATACTTAACAGCTAATCATATTTTGTCGTCCACAATTCGGGTAAATACTGAATGAAAGTAGATTTGGTTTGAATATAAAAACATTATTAACACCACCACCACCACGAACAACAACAACAACCTCTACAACCCTATTTCCGCCCTACACACACACACACACATATTCATCATGCCCTTTTTTTCCAGGCAGTGCCGTTAGGTCACGCCAGCTGGTTTGGACAGTGGCTCCTCTGTATCGTAATTTGTTTTCGGTTTTTATTTGTATTCAATAATAATTTCGCCGTGCTGGCTGCACCACCGGCAGGTAATTAGTCATCTCGACATGTCCAGGTCCCTATCGTGTCATTGACCTCCCCTGCTTCCTGCTACCTATGCTGCCCGTCTATCAGTCTTATCAATTTCGGTACGACACATATATATTATGATGCACCGAGTAAATACTGTCCAGTTTGGCCCATCTATCTATAATAATATAAGCGAATGTGTGTCTGTGTGGTATAGGTTCCGCCCCCCGCGGCGCAATCCCATCATGTGGCACAGTTTTGGAACCAGGTTAACCAGGGGAAGGTTTTAAAGCTATTTTGGTGATGATCCGATCACTTTTTTTCTTTTTTTTAACAGCCTATTAGCGAGAATTGTGAAAAAAAAGTGGGTTGCGAGAATTGAGGAAACCTTGATGTATGGTGATGGTGGGGTGATGGGTAATGGGTGTGGGGTGATGGGTGAGTGAATGGGTGGGGGGTGATGGGTTGGGGGTGATGGGTGATAGGTGAGGGAATAGGTGGGGGGTGATGGGTAATGGGTGAGTGAATGGGTGTGTGGTGATGGGTAAAGGGTGAGTGAATGGGTTGGGGGTGATGGGTAATGGAGTATATCTCAGTATATCTCAGACCCTCCTCGCTGCTCTTAGCGGACATCTATTCACTTCCCGCTCCTGTTCTCGTCTCAGCTTTGGCCAGCCCATATTCCCCACTAACATAATCCTCATTAATGTTTTTCAATGTCATCTTCACCTATTTCATCTGCAGACATATTAAAAAAAAATCTTAATTAATTATTTGTTTTTTGTACGATGGTTAGAGAGAGAGAGAGAGAGAGAGAGAGAGAGAGAGAGAGAGAGAGAGAGAGAGAGAGAGAGAGAGAGAGAGAGAGAGAGGAGAGAGAGAGAGAGAGAGAGAGACCCTTTAGTCAAGAGGCAGACCCCCGATTTTTAGGCTAACCTTGCAATGTCTGGATTACAATGTTTTTTTGTTTATTATGGCCTATTAGGGTCTCCTGACATAGAAACTGCATGGTGCTACTCTGGCATCATTGAGCAATTTTTTTTATAGCCAAAATTCAAGATGGCGCCACCGAAAATCACAGTTTTTTAAAATATCATTATTTTTTATGTAAACAGCACAAGATAATAAATTTGATCATATATTTGGGATAAGGAGATATGTGGAATTGATTCCAAACAAATACAAATGTGTAGAAAACCTTAATTTGCATATACCCAAGGTGGCTACCAAAACGTCAGCATTTTTTGCGTAAAAAATCGTAACGTTTGAACCATTTATGATAGAAAAATGATTTTGAGGCTGCAACCTATGTTTTGGGGTACTAGAAATCTGATTAAAACAATCAAATAATATTTGGAACACTTATTACCATGAAGAAATTAAATATGGCCACCAAAACACCAATCAATATATATTACTTGGTGTTTTTACAACAAAATATTATTGCCTTTGTACGCATTGTTTTGAATTATTTAAAGCCTAACAATTAGCACGACTTTTTTTAGACAAGACAGTAATCCTATAGGAAATGTAAATCGAATGTATCACACACGCAAACCCATAAATACACATATATTTGTCACAAATATTGAAATACACATGTATATATACATAGTCTTTTAATTTTCTAGATTAACCACAAAAGGAAACCAGACTGCTGTCCGATGTCATCTACTCCCTGCTGTACAACTGACTCGTCTTTCAACAATCCTGTAGGGTGACCCAAATCTATCTGCCATGCTGACCCATTATAATTGTCATCCATACACTTCTCAGAGATCAGCTTTCACGTTTGAAAATCTTGTTTATTGACTCTATTTGCTGCTACAAAAGTTTTTCATCGTCGTTCCACAATATCTGCGTGTTTGTTCAAGTGCCAAACAACTGATGAAAAACTTAACACAGTTGGCCAGGATAGGATTCAAACTATCATTTCTGCCAGCAAAGAACGTTTGGATACCGTTCCCATAACACTTGAAAAGCTGTTGGAAAACAGCTCTGAGTTTAACGTGAAGTGTCATAGATCCTGTGTGTCGACATATACGTCAAAAAACCATATATAAAGAACTTTAAAAAGGCAATATTGTCACGAAAGACCGCATAGTGAACCGCCTCTGCGTCGGAAGAGATCAGAACACTTAGACTTTAAGATACACTGTATATTTTGTGGACAAAAATGCCTACCATTGGACAAGAAAAACCCGAGTCGCTGGAAAGAGGTGATTCAATGCAGGACATCCGACAGACCAGGAAGGAAGAACTCCAAGCAAACAATATTAGACAAACGTGACTAAAGAAAGGATGACTATGGCTCTGCTGTGAGAATTAGAGTATCTGGAGCAATTGGAGATTTGCATGCAGCCGATGCGCAGTATCATACAGTCTTGTCACAGAGTGTTCTTTAGAGAGCGTCATGCTTCAAGTACACCCGTATCATCCAAGTACAACGACATAGCTCCAGTATTGGATGCCATGACATCAGATCCAAGTCATATATGGAAATCGCTTGAGCTGCACGCTATATACGTATATGGACCACGTTGACTCTGAAGATGCCATGACACGTCGGACACTGATTGAAAAACTTGGTGAGTTCTTTGGTGACAGTTTGATATAATTGCACATCCGTGGTTGTGCAAATCTGCTGTGTTTCAGAGAACACATTCCCTACAAACTACACGAATTGGCCGATCATGATCAAGACGAAACTCCAGTTACAAAAGTTGTCAATCAGATTAGGAATGAGGCCAAGTCTATTGAAAAAGACACAACCTACAATTTCACCCAGTTTATGAAGCCAAACGCCATAAATCAAACAAGTAAACGTTGCTGTCTCTTGTATCCCATCTAGTATCGAAAGGGAGTGTAACAAGACAGTCGCTGAGTTTTGCCCAGTCGAAACAATCGCACATTACACACAGATGTAATGCTACAACACTTGGCTTGGCTGTGAAACTTCATCACAGATTTGGTTCCAAGGAGATTGTGTCAGTATTACACGAGTATGGTTATGTGTCAATTTACGACGAGGTTATGAGGTTCCGTGCCTCGTGTGCTAAATACACTGCAGACAACGGGTTTACTTCACAGGGTCTTAACAAGGATGGTAAGAGTCTTGGATCATGGATTGATAATTACGACCTCCAGATCCATACCCCTAATGGCAACAGGGAAACTCATAATCTCGTGGTGGAGTTTACACAACCTCATGATGACAATGCCGAAAAAGACGATACAACTATAGAAATACCCCGGTTAGCCAAGAACGAACTGAAGACACTCAAACTAAGTAAAATGCAAGGAGTTGTACTTCATCATTACCAAGGTCCGACAAAGCCTTTGCCCCAGACATAACAACAGGCATCACCATGGGAACTGAATTTATGCAAGTTGTAACGACAGATGATAGCATTGAATCTTCTTCAGTGCTCGATGTAAAGTGGCTTGTTGAAGCAATTCAAAACCTCGATGGCATACCATTGGAGCGGTCTGGGTGGATGACTGCTAATGCCAGGGAAAATGTCAATGCTGGAAAAGCAACCAAATATGTCTTTGGGCCTATGATTGATGGCCAGCCAGGTCATCCAGACACCGTGCCAACGGCTCTGATTCTGATTGAGCAAATTGTGAAAGCCCATGGTATGAAGTATCTTCATGTTATTGCTGATATGCAGTTATTCAAGGTGCTCATACAAATAAAATGGTCTGATCCAAGGCGATGGAAGACATTAATAATCACACCTGGTGGAATGCATACATTAATGTCTTTTATTGGGTGTGTTGGTACACTAATGTCTGGCACTGGGCTTGACGAAGTTCTCAGTGCAGTATTCTCAGGTGTGGGGAACATGCTCAATGGCAAAGCCTGGCCAAAGGCTCTTCGAGGCCTCAGAATGTTGGTGACGTTTCTACTGGAAGACACTGTAAAATCTGAAAGCCACACACTCGATGAACTTCAGGATTTCGTAGACAAGGCACGCTCATCGCCCATTGGCAAACTGTGGGTTGATTGCCTGATAATCCCAGTGGTGATCATGCATTTGTTTGTGAGAGCTGAGAGAGAAGGCAACTGGCCTCTGCACATCTACTCCATGAAACGAATGGTGACATATTTCTTCGCAGCTGGTCACTGGAATTATGCTCGTTATGTCACGTGCCATATTCTTGAAGCAACACGTGACCTTCCAGAAGAAGCCAAGACAAAATACCAACTTTGGGAACATGTTTGCAGATACAAAGATGGATTCTTCAATTCAGTCTGTAGTGACCAGTTTGGAGAACAGACTTATATCAGATATGGCAAAGCTAAGGGAGGATTGGTTGGTCTGTCTCTTTATCGCTGACCAGGTGGCGACCTGGGTACTTTGTAATCACCTGTGTACCATGCTGTCACAGATAATGGATGATATGTTCGATGACGAGAAGGATGACGAATATGATACAAAGACACAGAAACATAAAAAAGAAGGGGGAAACAGGAGAAAATTGGACTCTTCTGACCGACAAAAACTGCGCGAAGAGCTAGCTTTGCATCCCCACCCTTTGTATCAGACTGATGAAGCTAAGGTGTTCAACATTGTGAAAGGATGCACGGCCAACGACAAGGTCAATGTTGAGGATGCCGTAGAGATTGGTGACAAAATGGCAACAGTATTTATGAACAACCTCCCAGGAAACTTCTACCAATCTACCATACCATGCATCGTCAAGTGGTGTCGATGGAGACAATGAAGAAGGGTGTCAAGGTGAAAGATAAAATTCTGTACGACATGGAAAAATTATTCAGCCGCTTCATCTTGATCACAGACAAAAGGAAAATCAGCTTGAAGTACTTTTTTTAATATGAAATGTCACCCGTGCCACCTGCTCTCTTTGATAAATTCCTGATGAGAAAAACTTCCAAGGCCCAGATGATCAAGAAACTTGCTGTCACGAAAGAAGGGTCTCCATCAGTTGTTGCCCCCATAATTGATGGGAACGAACAAATATACCATGTCACTTGGCCCAAACACTCAACAGTTGATGTCTTTCTCCAAAACCTCGAGAGATCGATTGAGAGAGCAATGGAAATTGATGACAGTGCAGTGGAGACTGGTGATCATGAGATGTATGTCGTTTTTGATAGATACATTGATATGTCAATCAAACAACATGAACGCAAACGACGAGCTGAGGGTACAGTCCCTACACACCACAAACTGACAATGCAAACTCTCTTACCTCACAGGGACGTTATCATGAAGTCCGATTCCAGCAAAAAGGAACTCGTTGATCAGGTGTGTACAAATATAAGATCTGAAAATGTCACAATGGTTGGAGAGGAGCAGTGCTTGTTTGGACATGAAGAGGCTGATGTAAACATAATCTCGTACACCAATTTACTAGTAGAGCAAGGCAAAAGGAACATCCAAGTCAATGCCGATGACAATGACATTTATGTTCTCCTGATGTATTTTGTATGGAAGTGGCAGAAACCTGATGTCTCCATCCAGATGAAAAAGTTTGATGACATGCTGATTGACATAAACATGTCTGTTGTTGAACTTGGAGATGTATGTGGTAACCTGCTTGCTGCACATGCCTTGTCGGGCTGCGACACTATCTCTTACCCATTCAAGAAGGGTAAAGCTTCTGCAATAACAGCTATAAAGAAGCAGAGATCTCGACCTGCACTCATTTGGAGAACCAAACTCTGATCTTGAAACAGTCCTACGTTCTGGGAAACTCTTCATGCGTCTTCTTTACGGTAGCACGAAAATAGTTGATATGGCAGATTTGCGTCAAAAGACTTTCAGTAGCAAATCGACTATGCCACCGATCAAAACACTTCCACCGACAGAGCCAGCGCTCGAGTGCCATATCCTTCGGGCGCACCTTCAATGAATTCTTTGGAAAGCAGCAGATCAGAAAGATCCATCCAACCTGGATTTCACAAAATTTGGATGGCATGTGGACAATGGAGTTCTGCAACTTGAAACTGGAATCGAAATCTCATGTGCTCCAGAACTCTTGAAAGGGATTGCATGTGGTTGTGCTTCAGACAGACCTTGTGCCAGAGCCTCGTGCAGCTGCAAGTCAGCTGGACTATCCTGTACATCATACTGTAAATGTGTTCACAATAGTTGTTGCTGATGGCCACTCTTCAGAAAGTGACTGTAGTGCAGATGAAGCAGATTAGATAAGATCTGCTATTTACTTATTCTTGGACTATTTCCATGATAATTTGCATTATTAACAGCTGCAAATGTTTTTGCATTTTGTTGTGCATTGTCACCATTGATAATGTATGTAATTGATTGTTTTGCAAGAAAATAACCCTATTTAAGGCAAAATCATGTTTCTGTTCAAACTGGTTCAATATTATAATGTTTTATATGAATATTTGGTGGCCATCTTGGATTTATACATGGTAATAAGTGTTCCAAATATTATTGTATTGCCTTGATCGGATTCCTAGTACCCCAAAACATAGGTTGCAGCCTCAAAATCATCTTTATATCAGAACTGGCTCAAAAGTTACAATGTTTTACGCAAAAAATTCTCAAGTTTTGGCGGCCATCTTGGAATTATATAGGGTAATAATTGTTTAAAACAGTAATTTATTGCTTGAATTGGATTTCTCATACCACAAAACAGGTTTAGGCGTCAAAATCACCTTTCTATCTGAACCAGTTACAAATTTATGACGTTTTACGCAAAATATGCATTTATTTTGGCGGCAATCTTGGATTTATGCAAATTAAATGTTTTTTACACACTTGTATTTGTTTGGAATTAATTCCACATGTCTCCTTACCCTAAATATATGACCAAATTGATTACCTTGTGGTGTTTACATAAAATATAATTATATTTTTTTAAACTGTGATTTTCGGTGGCGGCCATATTGAATTTTGGCTATAAAAAGAAATGCTCAATGATGCCAGAGTGGCATCATGCAGTTTCTGTCTCAGGATACCCCAATAAGCCCAAAAAACCAATAAAACATTGTAATCCAGGTATTGCAAGGTTCCGACCCTCTGCCTCCTGACTACTTGACCTCACCCAGCTTAACATAAGACTTAATCCTAATACCCAGATGATAAGGGAGAGAGAGAGAGAGAGAGAGAGAGAGAGAGAGAGAGAGAGAGAGAGAGAGAGAGAGAGAGAGAGAGAGAGAGAGAGAGAGAGAGAGAGAGAGAGAGAGAGTGTGAGTGTGAGTGTGAGTGTGAGTGTGAGTGTGAGTGTGAGTGTGAGTGTGAGTGTGAGTGTGAGTGTGAGTGTGAGTGTGAGTGTGAGTGTGAGTGTGAGTGTGAGTGTGTGTGTGTGAGGAACTACACCTCCATCGTCCCGGTAACGGTGATTACCACTTGCACCTTCACTATGCGGCGTGCTTCGGAGCATCAAGCGGCACCTACTCGACTCTCAAAGTCAACACTTCCAGCCCCTCTCCTAGGGTAAGCGGGGTACTCTACGCAAGTCGATGACGGAGCCTCGCCGCCACGATTAAGGCAGACAGTCATAGCTCTCCACTCCAGCAACACCTCATCTACTACCAAGCTGCTGTTCTCATCTCTAGAAGGTCATCCTGAAGACGTGGGCTTCCTTACAGTTGGCCCTTCCCTGTCCCGCAACCATTCAACGCTCCCCAGCTGTATGAAGAGTTACTCTACGGTGCTGACGATTGCCGCTGCAATCCACCTCTCTTCAAAGCTGCGTTCCAGGGAGTTCCCAAGGTGACATTACCCCTGCTTCATTGCAGTCGTTGTCTGGTGACTTATTTGGCGGCTAGCCATTTATTACTTAGTGTTTTGTTGTGTAAATATATTCGGGGTAATCATACAGCCTTGATTTTCCATCCCCCCACATTTCTTAGGGTTGGTAATATTAATTGATAACCACCTCGGCCCTGACATAATTGGCGACCTCGCCTGGATACGTTATCAATTAATTTATTACACTTCTTAAGATTGTGGGGTATTGTTTGTAAGTCGGCGCCGCGCACCGTTGTTGCCTTCAGCCCAGGAGCAACGTTTAAGAGCTTTTTGTTTTGATTTAATTTAGGTGTTGTATATATTTATTTTGGGTATTTTTCGGGGTTTTGTGTTGGGTTTTATATTGTTGTTATTTATGTGTAATGCTTTTCTGTGTGTCATCTTCGAAGCCTTGAAGGAGCAGGGCGAGGCCCTCGGTCTGACTGGATCGGAGATCGCCCAGTGGAACCAGGAACAGCAGAAGGCAGAGGGAAAAGAAAGACAAGCAGAGAGAGAAGAAAGACAAGCAGAAAGAGAAGACAGACAAGCAGAAAGAGAAGAAAGACAAGCAGGGAGAGAAGAAAGACAAGCAGAGAGAGAGATAGAAATTGAATTGGCCGAAATCACATCTCTAGTTAAGACCTCAGTCCAATTACCATCTGACCTGAGTTTACCATCTTATAAGGAAGACGAGGACATAGCCACCTATCTGACCAGGTTTGAACGCGTGGCAGAGATGCTGGTACTCCCTCGGGATACCTTTGCTGTTCGGCTGGGTTGCCTCCTTACGGAAAAGGCCGCTGAGTTCTACACGTCCCTTCCATCCTCCACCACCAAGGACTACGAGTTACTGAAACAGGCACTCTTAACTGGTTTCAGCAAAACTCCCGATGGCTACAGAGTAGATTTCCGGTCAGCCAAGATCAAAGTAGGGCAGAATCTCCATCAATTCGCAACCCAGTTGTCCCGAATGTTCACTTCTTGGATTGAGTCGTCCTGTGTGCCTGAGACCTATAGATGATCTGAGGCAATTTTTAATCCTCGACCAATTTCTTTCTTCCTTGTCACCTGAACTTCGCTTTTTCATCAAGGAAAGAAGGCCTACCCTGCTGAAGGATACGATACAACTGGCAGACGACTGGGCGTCCGCCTACAACGCGTATTCTAAGGCGTATAACAACGCGAGGAGATTCACCCCTCGGGCTCCTACTCCACTGAGGATTCCACCTTCGGGACATCAAACTTCCTCATTTGTGACTTGTCACAACTGTGGAGAGACGGGACACATACAACCACGCTGTCCACATAATCCCCGAGCATTCAAGGACAGAACACCTGCCGCCGGCCCCTATAAGGTTGGATTTTGTCTTCAAGATCGTACAGTTCCTAACTATTATGTTTCGGGTACCATCAATGGTTCATGTTTTCCCACCATCATTAGGGACACCGGATGCTCCAGGGTCGTAGTTTTTGAGGACGCCTTGCCAGACCTGGACCCAGCACTCTGTCCCAAATTTTAAGTTGCTGACTATTTAGGACGCACCGATGAATTCCTCGTTGTTAGGTGCTATTACGGTGCCCCTTTTTCACTGGCTGGACTGATGCCGTAAGGGCCCCGATTAAATTCGCTAGTGTATTGATTGGAAATATTCCTGGTGTATTAACTCCTAATAGTCCTCCTCAACTTAGTGATGACCATTCTCTCCCTAGAACTTATCTCCCTAAGGACGAAGCCACCACCGTTGTTTCACTGCCACAAGATCCATTACCTCCTCTTCACCTGGATGACTCTGCTTCTCTCGAAGACTCCATCCCAGCTATTGCCAAGGACTCTCCCATTCTTGAAGGTCAGCCTCTACCACCAAGTGAGTCTCCTTCAGTTGAAGTGTGTGCTGTGGAGACCAGAGCTGGTCGAGCTAGACGGATCCACCCTCTTGTCCTGCCTAAACTCCATCCCTTGTCGGTGACCCCTGATGAATTTCGTCGAGTACAGGAATCCTGTCCTTTTCTACAATGTCTACGTACGAATACTACCACTGGTGAAGTGGAGAAGGCACGGGATGGTGCCACCAACAAGTTTCTACATGAACACGGCCTCCTGTATCGGAAATGTATCTCATCTAATCGCCCACAAAAGGTAAATCATTTATCTTTGGTTGTCCCCAGTGAGTGCCTGCCCGTCATTCTACGAGTAGCTCACGAAGGTCCTTTGGCTGGTAACTTCTCCCATCGCAAGACCCAGATGAAGATCTCTCAGGACTTTTATTGGCCAGGAATGTGCGCGGACATGAGGGATTACTGTCGTTCATGCGACAAGTGTCAGCGCATGTTTGCTAAGGGACGGGTACGTCCAGTACCCCTTCAGCCATTACCAGTTGTGACTGAGCCCTTCTCCCGAGTTGCCATTGACCTGGTAGGTCCTTTGTCTCCACCATCCTCAGATAAACATCGTTACATCTTAACCCTCATATATTTTTCCACGGGTTTTCCCGAGGCCATGCCTCTGAAAGATATTGACACCATATCTGTATCAGAAGCTCTGTTAACTATCTTCGCCAGAGTAGGGATCCCCAGGGAGATCCTCTCCGACCGTGGGACTCAGTTTACTTCCCAGCTGATGGCTGAGCTACACAAGCTTCTGGGAGTAAAACCTATCTAAACGACTCCTTTCCATCCCAGCGGAAATGGGAGAGTTGAGCGGCTGCACGGTACTCTGAAGTCTGCCCTACGGAAATTGTGCTCTGACAAGCCCAAGGAGTGGCATCGGTACCTAATTCCCACTCTGTTTGCCCTCAGGGAGATCCCTAACGACTGGACCGGGTTCTCTCCCTTTGAACTCCTCTACGGCAGGTCTGTGCGAGGTCCCCTCTCGGTGCTCCGTGACCTATGGGAAGACAGTAGGATCCAGGATGATGAAAGATCGTCCTTCCGATATGTACTGGAGTTACTAGAGAAACTGATGGAATGCGCACATCTTGCGGCTAAGCGCGCTGATGTGAGTATTGCCCGTTATAAAGCATATTTTGACTTACGATCCCAAGACCGTCAGTTCCAGTCAGGGGGGAAGTGTTGTTACTGCTACCCAGTGATTCCAGCAAACTGTTAATTGCTTAGAGTGGCCCTCACAAAGTGTTGGAGAAGCGTGGTAAGGTGTACTACTTGATCGACATGCCAGGAGGACCAAAACTTTACCACGCCAATATCCTCAAGAAATACCACCGACGGGCCCAAGTTAACCAATTGCAAGTTCTCGACGAGACTTCATATCTATCGGAGACCGAGGAAAAGAGTAAGTTCTCCTGCGTAAGTGAGGGTATTGAGGATATACTTCAGTTTGATGTAACATCGGATGGGCCAACTAGTCCTAAGAAACCTGTCATTAATCCTGCTCTCTCTTGGAATCAGTCTGCTCAGGTTGAGGACCATTTTTTTGCGTACCCAGCTACTTTTTCCGACCAACCAGGCTGCATCAAGACCGTCGAGCACGACATCACACTCACTATCACCGAGAGATTGCAAGCTAGAATCTACCCGGTGCCCCTCCATCTCCAACACTACTACCAGGAAGAGGTCGAGCAGCTGTTACGTCAAAACATCATCCAACCTTCAACATCTCCACACTGCTCTCCGGTAGCTATGGTCAGGAAATCTGACGGTACGTATCAGATGGCTATTAATTATAGGCTGCTAAATTAAGTTACTGTGTTTCATGCCGAACCATCCTGCAGCATTGAGACAGAACTTCATAGGTTCTCTGGTGCAGTGTTCTTCTCTGAACTCGATTTATCTAAAGCTGATTATCAGGTTCCAATGTCTGCTAAAGCTAGCCACTTAACGGTTTTCCCCACTCATAAAGGCTTGATGGAATTTATTCGGATGCCTTTTGGTCTTGTTACGGCCTGTGAGACTTATGTTCGGTTAATGAGACTTGTGCTTGTTGGTTTAGCTAATGTCTCTTTTTATTTTGATTAATATTTTTTGTGTATTCTTCTGATTGGCCCACTCACCTTTCTGCCCTCAAGTCTGTTTTGGATAGACTACAGCAACACGGTCTGACAGTCAAACTATCAAAATGCCGGTTTGGAGTAGAGTCCATTGACTATCTAGGTTTTGTATTGTCACAGGACCGCCTACAGCCACAAGTTGGCAAGGTGACTGCCATCGCCTCCATGACTCCTCCTTCCACCAAGAAATCGCTCCGGAGTTTCCTAGGTTTGATCTCTTTTTATAAGGTTTTCATTCCTCAAGCCTCGGAACTCATCGGTCCCCTCTCTGACTTGTTGAGGAAGCTGGTATGGGAACCCCTACAGTGGAAAGAAGATCTACACTCCCGGTTCGAGCGACTGAAGCAGGCCTTGGCCTCGGGACCTATTCTGCGGCTTCCAGACCCCAGCTTGACCTTCGTCCTGCGCACCGACGCTTCAAATCATGGATTGGGAGCTGTATTCTTCCAGTACCATGATGACCGTGTACATCCCATCTCTTACACCAGCCGGAAACAACTACATCGGGATCGACGTTACTCTACAATCAGTAGGGGATGCCTGGCCATCGTCTTCAACGTCAACAGGTTTGACTTCTAGTACATGAGAGGTACGGAATGTTTCCTTGAAGTTGACCACAAGCCTCTAATATTGAAGCCGACCTACTCAGCCGGCCATAGTTATCTGTTTGATTCCTGCACTACAGCCTTTTACAAATATTTTGTATGTTTCTCCAGGTCAGCTGCAGTTGACCGCAGGCTGCAGCTGCAGTACTCATCATTGGCTGTGCAGCAGATACTTTAGTAGGGGCATGTGTGAGGAACTACACCTGAACTACACCTCCATCGTCCAGATAACTGCGTTTACCACTTTCACCTTCACTAAGCGGCGTGCTTCGGAGCTTCAAGCGCCGCTACTCGACTCTAAAAGTCTACACCTCCAGCCCCTCTCCCAGGATAAGGGGGGTACTCTACGCAAGTCGATGACGGAGCCTCGCCGCCACGATTAAGGCAGATAACCATAGCTCTCCACTCCAGCAACACCTCATCTACTACCAAGCTGCTGTGCTCATCCCTAGAAGGCCATCCTGAAGACGTGGGCTTCCTTACAGTTGGCCCTTCCCTGTCCCGCAACCATTCAACGCTCCCCAGCTGTATGAAGAGTTAGTCTACAGTGCTGACGATTGCCGCTGCAATCCACCTCTCTTCAAAGCTGCGTTCCAGGGAGTTCCCAGGGTGACATTACCCCTACATCATTGCAATCGTTGTCTGTTGATTTATTTGGCGGCTAGCCATTTATTATTTATTGTTTTGTTGTGTAAATATATTCGGGGTAATCATACTCCTTGACTTTCTTTCCCCCACATTTCTTAGGGTCAGTAACATTAATTGATAACCACCTCGGCCCAGAGAGTGAGTGAGTGTGAGTGTCTGGAAGGTTGAGTGACTTCTGTCAGTCGGGTCCACTGTCGGGAACCACGACCTAGGTTGTCGGTTTTGCCTGACGTCACGAGTCCCCGCCCACAAGCTGCTCGTTGGCCGACACTAATATATGACCCTGCACGCACGAACGTACGCACGCACGCACACACACACACACACACGCACACGCACACGCACACGCACATACACACACAATATGGTGTGTTTGCAAACCCAACCGCCTGAACAGCTCGGCGGGTTAAAGCGTCTGGCACCATTCTTTTGTCCGGTGTTGGATTCCCGACCGGGGATTTTTCCACAGATAAATTTGGCCGGTTACTGTCCCCCTTGAGCAAGGGGATGGGGGTGTGTGGTGTGTGGGGTCCCAGCATTACCCTAAGATCGGTAATAATGTGAGCTACAAGCTCGCTCCGGGAGGCATATTCCCGTTCTCTATGCGAGCATGTGGTTTCCTAGTGAGGACGCTTTAGTAGGGCGGATATGTGATATGATTGTGGCTTTTGTGGTAAAAGCACCAAAATTGGCATATGTGATGATCATGACATACTAAATGATCTCAGATATAGGGCCAAGCACATTTTTCCCTTTGACACCCATAAAGTGGGGAAATCAAAGATGGCCGCCATCTGAATCGTGAAAATCTATTTTAAGTCATATCTTTCTGAATATATATCACAAAGACATGAATAACTTATCGTTTTTTATGTTTTCACACATAAGGAAGCCAATGGCACCCCTCATTGGTCGCTAGAAGGCATTAGAATCCCGATTAAGCTGATATTCATGATAAATATATATAATATAATATATATTAATATAATACTTCTCTTCTTGCAGGTGACTGATCACAAGTAGAATCCACCATGTCGGCGAAGAAGCGATGTAAGATCATAGAAGATTACAGTCTGCAACCATCTACATCGACAGTTGGCTATCCTCCCATCGATTGGAGTCGCTGTGCCCTTTGCCAAGAACATTCTTCAGAGCCTCTCCAGTGCCCAGCAAAATCAAAGTGGACAGATGTTGGGGCTGGGTATCACCGTGTGGGTGACAATTTAACAAAGTTTCGAGAATTAGGTGAACAGTCAGTTGGCGTGCACATAGCGGACACTTGCCAAACATAGCGCACAGTGGCACTCATCTTGCCGTTTGAAGTGTTCTTCAAGTCGTCTAGCACGATTTCAGACAGTTGCAATACCTCCATGTGAAAGTGGCATCCGAGATCGCCCTTACACGCGACGAAAGTTTTCACGAAAAGACCGACCTTCTGAAAGTGATGTATGTTTCTTCTGTGATGAAGTTGCAACAGAACGTGCCTCTCTGCATGATGCCATGATGCCCAAACTGTCCGATCGAGTTAAGCAATGCGCCCTGAAGCTTCAAGATCAAGAACTCATTGCAAAACGTAGCTCCGGGGACCTGGTGGCACAGGATGCCAAATATCATGCACCATGCCTTGTGAAATTGTACAACGCAGCTAGAAGGAAAACAGCAGTAAATCGACAAAGGAACACGGATGGAGTATCTCACGGCATAGCATTGGCGGAACTCTTAGGCTACATGTAAGACACAAAGATGATCGAGCAATCGGTTGCCCCAATATTCCAGTTGTCTGATCTTCTCAAATTATACACTGAACGACTGAGACACATGGGGGTTGAGGTAACTGGCCGTATCCACTCTTCAGACTTAAAATATCGAATACTTGCTACTGTCCCTGGAATCCGGGCCTACAAGCAAGGCCGAAACGTTTTACTCAGTTTTGAAGATGATATCAGATTTGCACTGATGAATTCGATCGAGTGTGGATAACTGCGACGACGAAGCTATACGTTTAGCTAAGGCAGCAAAACTCATTCGTCGAGATATGTTGGGAATGCAAGCAACATTTGATGGGTCCTTTAGCAAAGGCTGCCAAGAACAGGATGTTCCCAAGTCACTGGTGGCACTAGTTGCCATGATAATGGACGGCCCAAACATTATGAATAAAGTAACTGAGCAGGTGAGACAATCAACGCTCAGTATGGCACAATTGCTGCAGTACAACAGCTACGTGAAAAGACGCCCAGGTTCCACTGATACTCATCACACTAAGAGCAGAGAGACGCCACTGCCAATATACCTCGGTATGATGATTCATGCAAACACACGAAAACGTGAACTTGTTGATAACTTGTTCCATCTCGGACTATCAATATCATATGGCAGGGTAATGGATATATCCATTGAAATGGCCAACGAAGCAGCCAGCCAATATGAAAATGATGGTGTTGTATGCCCTCTCATTCTTCGAGATGGTCTCTTCACGACTGCGGCGGTGGATAACATTGACCACAATCCCAGCTCAAACACTGCTCGTGAATCCTTTCATGGCACTGGCATATCGCTGTTCCAAAATCGTAAAAAAGAGACTGATGGCACCAAGCGAGAAAGAGCTAACTTACAACCAGGGACAGCAAACAAGAAGATACCATAACTTCCGGAAACCTACACGATCCTGACTCCAGTGGCATTTAAAAAGAAAGATCCAGAAATCCCCGAAACGACAGGTCCATTCACTTGTAGCACTGCTCCTCTGGAGGCTGCTCTTGAAGACGAGACGAAATGGCAGAAAAACACAGTGACTCATATATCAACAGGTCCAAAATATGATGATCCGATTGCTTGGGCTGCATTCCCCTCGACTGAAAAACAATCACGTAACTTCGATGACAGAACGAGTTTTGAAGCTACCGCTGACTCAGCCAGGAAACTTATATTCACTACCAGAGCAAGATCCATCGATGCCATCCCACCAACTAGCGCAGCGCTTTTGCAGCACGCAAAACGTGCCATTTACCAGGGCGGACATGTTTGGGGGAAGGCACACATACGAGCTCCAGATGTTCCTTCGCCAGAGTCATGGGGATGGAAAAAAAATGCTTCAGGAGGATGGGAGCCATTGTGGACATTGCTGCCAGAAGCAGCAGTGTCCTGTTCAGAGTTGCTACGGTGTGGCTGTAAGAAGGGATGCAGGGGACTCTGCAAATGTGTCAAAGCTGATCTGAAGTGCACGTCACTCTGCAACTGCGCTGGTAATTGTGATCACATTGATAGCCATTAACTTGTGTTGTTTAGTTGTTCAGTTGCTAACTATTCTTGAATTGTGTGCCACTCAGTACTAGATTTTTTCTTTGATATATATGGTCTATTCAACATTTTGTTTTGCATATTTTGTTGATATGCTGTTTTGTTCCGCGCCTTGTCACCTTAAAAAAATATTGTTTCATTTCTATGCTAGTGTTTTGAATAACGATATACACTGTATGTGATAAGGTATACACACATGGTTATATATTATGGTGTCATATTTTTTGACAATAAACTATGTGATTTTTGTACATGTGTGTTAAATGATTTCCTAAACCTTGAAAAATTGCTACATTTTCCATTTTTTCGCGAGCTAATTTACATTTTTTGTCTGACATATTGATTTGTGTACATGTTATCATCAAAACGATGATTCCATTGGATTCCTCATAGCTGAAAACATATAAATAGATGCTTTATTCGTCTGGTTATGTCATTTATTGGCGAAGATATTAGACTTCATAATTTCTCACAATTTGAACGGCGGCCACATTGGATTTTGTCATTTCTGGGCATCAAGGGGAAAAATTGAGCTTGGCCCTATATCTGAAATCGTTTAGTATATACTAACCTTCAAATGTGCCAATTTTCGTGCTTTTACCACCAAAGCCACAATCCTTCTATATTTGGCCACATATCCGCCTAACTACTTGGTTGTAGCTCCGAAACTAACCATAGGTTTTTCTCGAAAATACCCCCATTGTGATTCCCACACAAAGTTACCCTTGAATATCCATGGAAACCTAACCTACCCTTATCGTAACCTAACTTAACTTAACCTGACGTTGTTATCCTTTTCTGTCTCGATATTAAAGGTAACAGGGTTCAACCCAAATAACTTACAGAGTCAGTGACATTGTTGGGGTTGATTGCCAATGAATGACACTCTCAGAGGCAGGTGTATCTTGCTTCCCTGTCCATATAAGTCATCTAAGGTGGTAGTAATTAAATGTGGTCGAGCGATTTTTAGTAAGGCATGCTGATTGAAGTAATCTATAAATATTGTCAGTGCCAAGGAATCGAGTAAAACAATATACTATTATAAATATATATTATATGTAATGTATATGTATACTGTACAGTTAAACAATACAAAGTCACGGGTTCTTACAAACGGCCAAGGAAGCTTAAGTCTTATAGACAGGCCAGAACACTTATTACGTGACAATCACACACACACTCTCAGGTATGTGTGGGTACACAGACTCACATGGAGTCTTCTCTAGGAGTGCCTGGGTCGCGTCTCCGATAGCTTCTTCCCTTCTTTCGGCCTCTCGGCGTGTTTTATAGAGAAGATTTCATTGTTGAACAGTTGTTTACACAGGAACTGCTGAGAGCGTGGAATGCGAAGGTCCGCTCGCTGTTCACATGGTAATGACTCAAACACACGAACAGTTTGCTGTGTATGTTCAGGTGTGCAATGCTTATCAACTAAGATAAGTGTCAATTAACCACAGGCACACACAACGACTGACTGTGCATTCTCAAGAATGCAAGCAGCGAGGGAACAATACTATTATGTCCATGTAAACATTATCAATGAGGTATTGTCTATCCGAGCAACAGAATATCAAAGATGTGTTGCTGAAAGAGGCAGACATACGTGCATACACCTCCAAGATGATCACATGCTGATAACATGTATGTTTCTCTGTACCCGTACATATACTCTCTATCCAGTGCCATAACAACGTGTTCAAGAGTAAACGCCACATACTCTTCCAGAAAACGGGAATATACCACCGGGAGGGTGCAACTGGCGATCACGAGTCACCCGACACGGTCGTACAAGACCATGGGTGAATAGCACGAACAGTCACACACACGGAACTCCGTAGTGTAAGGGTTAGCACACTCGGCTCACAACCGAGAAGTCCCGGGTTTGATCCCCGGGCGGAGCGAAGACAGCCGGGCGGTCTTCTTAAAACCCAAGCCCCTGTCCACCCAGCAGTTAATGGGTACCGGGTATTAGCCGGGGGTTTGTGACCCGCCTCCCGCGGTGGTGGCTTCGGCCAACACTAAGAACTAAGGATGAATGATACAAAAATGTTGATATGGAGACGGGCCCATACGAGCGTCGCTCTGGCCCTGTAAAATACAACTAGATGAATACAACTAGATGACTATACACAGTTACACACACACACAGTCTCACACACACACACACACACACACACACTGTTCTGTTCACACACTGATGGCTGTTCTGAATCGTCCACGTTGGCTGATGAAAGGAAAATGTTCTTGTTGTTTTCGTGGGAACTGGTATATGAGTACACAAGGGGTCCTGTCTCGTGAGTAGCGGTCATTGTATCGGTTGAATTGTTTGTATCAAGAGTTACACAAATCAGACATCTTTACATGTTTCGCTATGGTGGAGGGCTATACTACGGCATCAAAGAGGTATGAATTCGAAGGTTTCTCCTCGGTAGAAAGAAGCTATGGCATCAACATGAGGTTATTGCCGATGTGAAAAACCTGGCTGAATGGAACACATTTGAGCCCTAACTTGTTTCGGAAAAAATCTAAATGTTAGAGAAGGAAGTAGTCAACAAAACATTTGAGCTAAGCATTGTCCTGACCCTGACCCTCGAACAGGTAAGTAGGGTAAATATGGGGGCATACGCTATGCTGCGCATGGCCTCGGTGCTTTTCCCCGTGGTATTAGCCCTTTGAGCCTGTGGTTGGCGAGGACCCGTTACCCCGTGACACAGGGCTTGTGTGACATCCAGATTACCACAGTAACCTTCCCCATGTTTCCACAGGTACCCAATTATCAACCTGAAAGTGAGGAAGAACTTATGGTTTGGCTGGTCGCCAACCTGCCCGGGCCCAGATTCGATCCAGGGCCCGCAGATTCGTAATCAGGCACGCTAGCTACTACACAACGGAGGCGATCGTGGCGAAGTCTGTGGTCTGTAGCGAATAGTAGTAATAGCGAAAGAAGTACCTTGGTCTGACAAACAGACACAGAACATTAATGAACTGACAGTGAATAATGACCAGGCTGCAAAGGAAATAGGACAGCTTAAAGAGGAAAACATAGTCCTGACTGGACTATGCACCATTAATGGCCCATGATGGAAAAAATTACAACATAAATCAAACCTCTTGTATGATATTCCTAACACCTTAGTAGATCACATGTCAAAAGTAGAAAAAATTGGAGGTGGTGAAACATGGGTAAAAAACTCACCGATTTGAGAAACCTATCACACTCTCTTGCGATGTTGATCATGACAGGTTTTTCTTCACGAACACATAACATCATGAAGGTTTTCAAATGTAATTGTTATAATTTTTTACTTTTTGCCACAGAATACTCTACAGAAGCATGGCAAAAAATAATTTCCTCTTATATTAAGTGAACATATTCATAAAATTAATGACATTTTTTCCCTCCGAAGAATGGCATCTTTTTAGTGCCGACTTTCATACATTTGTTATATCTTGGAACTTAATAATATAATTAGTATGTATTATAAATTAACACATGGGTAACGTGGGCCAGAAAAGTAGCAACATGATTATATAGATGATAACACCCTGCTATTGTGAGATATGTAAAGCACCTGCGCGTATACATGTCATTCATCCACGAAGCTGTTTTCAGACGCCATTGCATTTGTGCACCCAACCCCTCTGCATTCTCCACATGCAGCTGAACATTCCAGGACATGCTTTGGCTCCATTCTACAGGAGCAGCGTCGAGTGTCACAATTAACTTTACAGTTACAGCGCACAATTTGTAGCAGGGATTCTGGGGCAGCTGATAAGTCTGTTGTTTTGGGTTCAAGTCGGCCCCGATTAAGAAACTATCCCCACTCCTCTGGATTTAAAGTGTTACCCATCCACTCTTGACACTGGAAATACATAAGAACATAAGAACATAAGAAAATAAGGAAGCTACAAGAGGCCGCGAGGCCTACACGTGGTAGTTCCTGTCACCTAACACTACCTACATCCACCTTTCATCCCCATCCATGAACCTATCCAGCTCCCCTTTAAAGCTCCCCAATGACTCAGCACTAACTACCTGTCTACTGAGACCATTCCATTCATTCACCACCCTATTAGTGAACCAGTTTTTCCCTATTTCCTTTCTAAATCTACGCTTTTCCAGCTTGAATCCGTTACTTCTTGTTCTACCCTGGTTAAAAGCCGTAAGAACTTTTCCTACCTCTCCTTTATTAAATCCCTTTATCCACTTAAAAAATTCTATCAGATCGCCCCTTACTCTGCGTCTCTCGAGTGAGTGTAATTTTAATAACTTCAATCTCCTCTCATAACTAAAGTTACGCATCCCTTGTATCATTTTG
Organism: Chionoecetes opilio; assembly: GCA_016584305.1. Lineage (NCBI taxonomy): Eukaryota > Metazoa > Arthropoda > Malacostraca > Decapoda > Majidae > Chionoecetes > Chionoecetes opilio. The sequence goes on along the minus strand of JACEEZ010003994.1, from coordinate 112,422 downwards.
GTCATCCTTCTCTGCACTTTTTCTAACAACACTATATCCATCCTGTAATATGGAGACCAAAACTGAACTGCATAGTCTAGGTGAGGCGTGACTAGAGCCAGATAAAGCTTCTACTTTTAACACCTCTGGTAATGAATCCTAATACTCTATTAGCTCTATTTCTGGCCTCAATACATTGTTTCCTAGGTCGGAGGTCTGGGCTCACCCTCACTCCAAGATCTTTTTCACCTTCTGATCTTTTCAGCGATACATTGCTTATGGTGTATCTATTACCAGGGTTTTTTCTACCAACATTCATAACGCTACATTTATCAATATTAGATTCCATCTGCCATCTGACTGCCCACTCGTTAAGTTTATCTAAGTCTCCCTGCAATATGTTTACGTCAGACTGTGATCCAATAATCCTACCTAACTTAGTATCATCAGCAAACTTGCTGATATCACTGCTAATCCCACTATCCAAGTCGTTGATGTAAATCAAAAATAGTAATGGGCCCAAAACAGACCCTTGTGGAACTCCACTTGTCACCAGTCCCCATTCAGATTTGGAACCATTAATTGTAACCCAGTGTTGCCTATTACTTAGCCAAGCTCTGATCCAATGAAGAACCTTCCCATCTATACCATGAGCCCTATCCTTATTTAAGAGTCACTCGTGTGGTACTTTGTCAAATGCCTTACTAAAGTCCAGATATATTATATCATAATCCTTATCATTATCTGCCGTCTCATAAACTTTCCTATAAAAACTCAATAAATTGGTGAGACATGACCTACCCTTGGTGAATACGTACGTACACTGTGGTAACGGACAGCTGCAGCTGTTGGAGGAACGGTATGTACTTGAACAGAACAGGTGCCTCTCATCGCTTTCTCACAAAACAGTATGTAACGTAGAGAGACCAATCAATCCCTCGCCTGTGTCACCACCATAAAGACGATTCACTAAATTCTCACCAACAGCTGGCTGTGACCTCTGCCATGGGGGATCGTCTAATGCAAACATGTTTATGTTCTTTCATGTCACTGTCACTTCTCATTTTCCGAAGAGCCGATTATTTTTCAATGCCAAACATACGGGAGGTTGTATCACAGCTAGTGACAGCATGTACCACTGGCAACAAATCGCTGGTATCTGGGCCAAGTTTCCCCTTTACCAAGTTGATGTCCCATATTCTCTTCATCTTCTTTGATATTTGTCGTCCTTCTGACCTGAAGAGCAGTGAAAATGCCGTCTGGTTCGGCTGCATGTCTAACAGCACCAGGAGATCGGTGTCCGCTTCATAACCGTACCGTCATATACAACTGTGGGATCTCTGTACTTCTCGTTAACATAGTCTACATAGCGCTGGCAGATAGAACCAAATGTGGCATTCTGCGACCATGGCAGGCGCTGTAGAAGAGAGCCACCATCAATCACATAGCATATGCCATCTTCATCTTGGTGAGCTGACATATCTGTGCCTTGTGCAAATTTACAAACTGCATCAGCGAGTGAAGGTTTATTGGCTTCGCGAAGAAGTCCGTTGGTCTCAAACAAAGATGATGGAGGAAAACACAGTTCATATTGGAAGATGTCTTCAATATCATCCATAACATCAAATGCAAAAATTATGAGACGTTGAAGGAGCAGCTCGGAATCAACATTTCACCATCTACCGCATTTGTACCGCAAGACCTATCTGCAGAGGTGCTACCAGTATTCTAGGTCTAGCAGCTTGAACAATAGCTTGACCTATGGCTGTTTTTTTAAGCTCAGCTTTTTTCTCGCTGAAGATTGTTCGAAGAAAAAGGTGCAAAGACTCTGGAACAAAGTCGGAATTCTTTTCCAGGGAGGCAATATCATCAGACCTAGGGTAAGTATCTCCCGTAGACTCCCTGGACTTTATGTCACTTTTGACGAGTTCTGCAGCTGCCTGAACTAACCTAAGCTTCTCTTCCGCACTGTCTTGCATTTCTGGAGACTCGTAGAACTGGCTTAGAAGCTGTAGTAATGTGTAAATGTGTGTGTGTAACGTATAAATAGTAGTAATAGTAGTCATAGTAAAGTAGTAGTAAAGTTGTTATGTGTAAATGTGTAATGTATGAAGCTGTAGCTCTGAGAGTAACAACATTGGCTTTTGTACCACTGTTAGTGATCACAATGCTGTTCCCAAAATGTTCTTCTAGTTTGGCCTTCATGTACTTTGCAGTATAAGCTTCAATGTCACAGTACTCTGTCATCTTTTCAACAAGATCAGCTACAGATATCTGCACATCATCATTTTCTTGCAAGTACTCAACTACTTTCGAAAAGGCTTCTGCCTTTGACATATCGATTGGTCTGCCTGATGTATACTGACTACTCTCGCCTGAGGGTTTGTATACAACTGGTAGCTGTTTTCATGTTAGGAAATTGGTACTGCATATTTGGTGGTATATAGCATCTTCTGCATATAAGTCATGTGCATATTCAATCCTAGTTTGTACAACATGAACCCAAGAGTCCCCACGTTTTTTACACACATCCTGAAAAGTAGATTGGAAGTCTCCTGTCCTGACTGGTAACACATCAAACCCTCTTTTCTTTCTGGGCATATTTAGCAGGCTAACCACAAAACAGACAGTGTTCAATAAATATGAACTTGGCATCACTTGATCGGAGCTGACGGGAGCTAGTTGATGGAGTCTCCTGTTTCTTCCTGTGGTTTCGGCTAATGGAATTTTTGTTGCAGTATTCAAAACGACATTTTTTGTGCACATATTGTCCTTCAGTCGTGGTGAGCTTCTCTCCGCGCAGTTCATTGGCTTTACGGATACCATCACAGCCTTTCTGACGATGCACGACAGTCTCCTCCCCATTGTCTAGGGGTTCATGGCAAATCACACATTCTGAATCTGAAATAGAATAGGAGACAGTTATAAATAAGCAGCTGATGAAAACATGATGCAGCAGTACAAGTGTAAAAGTAAAATACCGAGACCTGTATCGACGCAAATGTTGACACACCTATTAAACAACAAAAACGACAATAAACTAAACTAATGACCAAAAGCAAAGTAACTCTCCAATTCAGATCAGAACAGCCAACGCCCGATACCCGCTAGAATCGCTGACCACAATTGTCGCCTACACAGACAATGATGCCAGACGGCGAACATGACAGAATAAGACAGTCAAACAATGTGACGTAATAGGGGCACCACATACCCAACACTACCTCTAAGCTACCACTACCTAAACACTGAGAAGATGACATACATACAATGTACAATGTAAATATACAATGTACTATAAAGAAAAGAAAAGAATTATACAATGTACTCTAGGAGATTTAAATTTGACGGTGAATAACCACATGTTTACCTCTAGTGTCAGTTATAATGACTACTATCGCAAAGACCCGTGAACCAGTAAAATTTCAAATGATTTTTTTGTATTTTGACAATGTTATATGTAGAATGTAAATATATTCACCATCATGTCTATGGACCCTGAAAACATATATGTAAACACCAAATTCATCTCATTCCAATAATTAGAAGTAAAAATAGGCCAATTTTAGGGTTTCCCGGAAATGGACTGGCGGCCATATGGATTTATGCAAGTTAGGTGACTTTCCACCATCTTCTTTTCCTCCACTTTTGATATGTTATTTTGGTAGGCATGTTGAATACGTTACCACAAAAATTAATTATGATGCAATTTTTTCAATCTCAATCCACATATTGACTGGACTAACAGGAAACCACGTACTGGAGGAGAGAGAGAAAATTAAAGAAAAATTAAGGTTGAATGAGGCCAAAGCGCTGGTTCATGAAAGAAAGTTGGATGGAATTAAGGAGGAACACATAGGATGGAAAAAGTTGCACGAGGAGGAAAAGATGGGCTTTAATTAAATACATTTTCAATCAGCAATTAAAGGAGAACTAAGACAATGTAGACAATCAAGTTGTTAGGGTTCTAAAGACCAAGGGAAATTTAGTACAAGATGCAGCTGACAAACTAAAAATGTTTAATTAAATCTTGTTTAAAGGAGACATCCATGCCAGTAGGAATAAAAACAGAGAAGGTTGAACTTTCGGTGGCTAAGGAGATTGTGTCAACCGTATTGGAAGAAAATGTACAAGCCCAAGATGAAATTGAAGAAATTTTTCGACTGGGTAAGTTGTAAGAAGGTGAAATATGGTCGATGAAGGTGAAATTTAGTTCATGAACAAGACTTAGAAACTTGCTGGAAAAGAAAAGTTCAAAGCAGTCTGGTTGAAAATGGATTCTAACGAGGAGGAGAGGGCAAAGATCAGGAAACTAGTACACGAGGCCAAGGAAAAAAACGAACAGAGAATGGGTGAGGAGAAGGCAAAGTTATACTGGCGAGTGATGGACATGAGTATCAAGAAATGGTATCGGCAGAGGGAAGGACCGAGAGATATGGGTCGAGAAACTGCGGTAGAGTCTAAAAATAGTGTTCGCCAACGTTGACGGGTTGAGCTAAAAAAGAAATAGCTAATGAAATGAAGCTAATATAAGAAATGTTAATTAGCACAACTGGACAACTGGGGAAACGAATGGAAAAAAGTTCAGACTTCATTTTGATTGGTGACTTTAACTATAAGGTGAGTAAACTGGGAGGAGTGCACTGCAGATGAAAGTGACGACTCGTGGGGTAACAAGTTACTTAACTTAGTAATGAATTAAAGATAGTTTTCCCAATTGGTGCTTTGACATGTGGAATAGTTTGAACAGTGAAATTATAGATTCCAAAAGTGTTCATGTTTTCAAAGCAAAGATTGACCAACAAGGAGACGGGACCCCACGAGTGTAACTCATGTCCCGTATATCACAACTAGGTAAAATATAACTAGGTAAATATACACACACACCGTAAGTTGGGTACTCCGTTGTGTAGTGCACCCATGGTTAGCACGAGCCGGTTCACCGAAGGCCGGTTGAATCTATGGCTGTGTATTTATGTTTATATAGATTAGGTTAAAAATTATCATATGGTGATTTTTAATAGATAGGGAAGTGTGGATTTCTGTAAGGGTTTTTTGAAATATTGTTATTCTTGTAATTAATTCGATGGAGCCTTGGTTATATCGAAAACTCTAGAATAATATAATTTTTGTATTTATATATTTGTTAACTTTTTTTGCTTCTACATTTATGCTTATAACGCCTGTAGGCAGTATCACCTCCAAGGCTCGAAGGGTCCTGGAGGTTTATTTGAGGGTTGTGATGGTTGGCACGCTCCTGTGGTGGCGCAGGCATACATAAGAACATAAGAACATAAGAAAATAAGGAAGCTACAAGAGGCCGCGAGGCCTACACGTGGTAGTTCCTGTGCATACATTTTATAACGGCGTCTGTTATTACAGGCTCAGGCCGCCCTCCCGATGCACATGCATGATATCATCCGATGCACTCACCGTCGTAGGGAAGAGTTCGTGGGCAGCATGTGTGTGTTCTCCGGCCACTTGACGGTTGCAGAAAGATTTTGGCACCTGGCGGGAATTGAACTCGGAACACCGAACTCGCCACTTGCAGGCACAGACACTTGCTAACCCCTCGGCCACCGCCTCCCCAATTATTTGGCATGGTACTATACATCACATTTACATAACATGGGGCTTGTTATAAAAAATAAATCTCAAAAAAGAAATCTCAAAAATTGAACTCGGAACACCTATTCAGAGGAATTCCACGAAAAATTGCAATATTCGCAATTTGCTGGAAACGTTATCTTGGGAAATGAGTGTACCGTCAATAACACTATAGTCGCCACTGCACTAATGTCACCAGGCGCCATATATTACGAATTCTAGCATCACTATAGACTTGTATGTGCCACTGAAGACATGTAGTGTGATGTAGCTACATAATGTAAACGTCTCTTCAGTTGCACATACAAGTATGTAGTGATGCTAAAACTCGTAATATATGACACCTGGCGAAATTAGTGCAGTGGCGACTATATATATAGTATTATTGACGGTAAATGAAATGGGAAAATCCTATTTCATCTACCGTCTATTTCATCATTCAATTATTCATGGTCCTCCCTGCTACTTGACTTTCCATTGGGAAGTCAAATAGCAGCGATGACTATGAAAAAACTTGCAGGACAGCAGGATCGCCCACTTGATCCCCCAGCCAATAGGAACCACGAATGGGACGGGGCTTGTCTGGATGTGTTTTCGCGAGAATCAGTGCAGCCTGGGCCAGCCTAGACCAGTCTAGACTGGCCTGGCAAACGTCGCAAAAACGCACTAATATAATACTCCTACCCAGGTGAGCAGTCAGTGGTTACAGCGTTAAATGAGGCTAATCCATTTTGTCTCCAGCCGGCTAAGGACTTTAAATGCAGACCTCATTATTGCGAGCCGAGCACGCTTACCACGCTTATATTAACCCGTCAATATACTTAAATACTGGAGGGAGAGAAGAAGGAAGGAATGAAGGAAGGAAGGAATAGAGGATGGACGGAAAGATTGTATTATATTTAATATTGGTAGTAGTAAATGACATACATCAATCGTAAGTTGAGAATTAAGTATCTGAAATGTAAAGCTTTGGTAGTTACCATAAGAGTATATTTTGAAATGTTCGAAGATACTGACACAAAGTAGGTATCATGTATCAAAACAAAACGCAATTACTATCCTTTATCTAACAAATAAAATAATGGTACAGGTGGGATATAAATTAATTTGAGCCAAAAAACTGTGATTTTTTGTCGATGAACATGACAGAAAGGATAAAGGTATTGCGGGAAGCACGTGTTGGAAACAATGCATGGCGACCCGACGTTTGGAAGAAAACCAGGCTAGCACGTGTCTGTTGTCGGTGCTGTTGTGGTACTGGTTATGTTGATGATATTATGTACGCAAGGAGGAGGAGAAGAAATGGGGAGAAAAGATGGATAGGATGTGAATACATATAATTCAAATAGAATTGGAAGTAGAATAAGGTCTGGTGGAAAGATGGAGAAACGTAATTTACAAAGAGGGACGGAAGTTGACGCAGACGGAGAAAATATGTGAAAGGACTCACTCGATAATAAAATGTGTATCACTGTATTCATACATTGGGATAGCCGCAAGGGCGTAGCCAGGGGGGGGGGCCAAGGGGGCCATGGCCCCCCCCAATTCACGATAATTAATTAAAAAAAGTATTTAGGCTGTAGCCTATAATTCAGTATAATGGTGAAATGAAAATCAATTAATTAGTAATGTAATGTTGCATGTATATTCATTCATTGTTAACAAAACAGCTTAGGCAAATATAATCAAACAATACTTCTATAATTGCTAACAGTGCAAACATTTCAAGTAAAATTTCCCTTTTAAGCGTCTGCCAATAAACAATATAGTTACCCTTTTTTGTAGGCGTTTTCTGTGCAAAATTTTTCAGCTGTTTTATAATTATGACAGTAATTTAATTGTTATTTATAATAACTTCTCTTTGATTCATCTTACTGATTAATATATAATTAAACAATTAAGTGCTTATTATTTTCCTATAAAGAGATCAAATAAAATTAATATGGTATATATATTCACAATCTTTTTAAATAAACATGGCTTTGTTTATTTATGCATTCAGCTGATGTGCGGTGTGCCGCTGCTGGCTTTACCAAGGAACAAAAGGTACAGAAAATTCCTTTATTTTATACTTTGTTTTGTTTGTTTGTTTGTTTGTTTGTTTAGAGGATTTGGATTAGAGGTTTAGATTCCTCAGAGCCATAGTGATCTACCGCTGCAGCTTAGTGTTGGCCGAAGCCACCACCCCGGGAGGCGGGTCACAAACCACCGGCTAACACCCGGTACCCATTCACTACTGGGTGGACAGGGGCTCGGGTTTTAAGAAAGACCGCCCATCTATATTCGCTCCGCCCGGGGATCGAACCCGGGACTTCTCGGTTGTGAGCCGAGCGTGCTAACCACTACACTACGGAGTATTGTTTATATATTATTGTTTATTATTAATTGTTTGCGATGGCCCCGTATATTTTGTTAGGTTTAAACTTATTTTAATGTGTTAATATCGTAATTTGGAAGGTAGTTAGTAATCAGCTGACCTCATGCATTTACCGTAGATAACACTAAAGTCACCAGGACAACTTTTTTTTTCTGTTTACAGACGTCTGGTAGCGTTAATAGTTACATTTCTACATCCATGATTTCAGGAAAGTTAGAAGGGGCTATCTGGAGAGTGTGTCATTTTGTCTCTTCATCTGTGTCATAGTAGGGCTATAAATGAACAAATTACAAAAATATCACCAGAGTGTCGACCAACAATAAGGTCGGCAATTAGTGTTTATTTACTGAGTGTCCTCCCGCCGTCGTCGTCGCCCGAAAAAAAACGAGTAGTGAAATTTGAAACCGTTAATACTTGCAGATACAAAGCATAAAACAACGCTGAAACGGTAGATTATACAGGCATGATATAAACTACTGTGTATCATCTTCAGTGGCACTTAAAAATCAGTAGTGATGCTATACTTCGTAATATATGGCGCCTGGCGACATTATTGCAGCTGGCGACTATACTGTCATCTACGGTCAAAATTTTCTAAATATCAATATAAAAAATAGTACAGTATTATATCAGGCTATCAGTGACTGAGTCAATTATTTTTGACGGGTTAGAGGGATCATGTCTGAGCCTGAGAGCAAAAAGAAGAAAACGATTCAGTCTGATCTTTCAAAGTTTTTCAAAAAACAAGAGATCTCCTCTTCCAAACAACTATCAGAGCTGGAAGCTCCATCTGTATCAGAACCAGCATCAAGGACAGTATCTCTGGTCCTTCCAGCATCAGAAATTGAATCATGTTCATCTCAATCTCATCCACATGTTAGTGCTGCCCATACCGACATTGGTTATGCTGTTGGAAGGCAGCTAACTGCAGAAGATCGGCAATTCTTTCTGGTGCCATGGAAGCCGTCTTAGGAATCAGATATGCCCTCATCTATGCACATCAAATCTGGGGTGAAGAGATGCCGGCGACTGCTACCTACCCACTTGAAAAACTTTCCATGGCTTGCGGTCAGCAAAGTTCCAGGCCAGATTGGGGCTTTTTGTGTGCCATATGTCTTGTTTTCAACATCAGGTGTAGGTGGTCGGTCTAGTGGATTTGGACAGCTTCCTGGAAAGCTTGTAACCAAGCCTTTGGAACGGTTTGATGATTTGACAGGTAAAAATGGAGCATTAACTTGTCATCAAACCAAGGAGTATCATAAAAGCAGTGTTGCTAACATGATAAATTTCAACAAAAATATTTCAAGAGACAATGATATATGTTCTAAATTATCAAAATCACGTTCTGAAGAAATCACACGTAATAGAGTAGATTACACCCTATTGTGGATACCTTGCTGATGTGTGCTCGCCAAAATATTGCACTAAGGGGCCACAGGGGTGAGAGCAAAAGATTGGACCCAGAGGGGAAAGAAGACAAAGAGAATGATGGGAATTTTTGTGCCCTACTGCGCTATCGCATCAGGGCAGGAGATGCCAGCCTGAAGTCTCATGTAAAAGATCACAAAGGGAATGCTTCTTACTTGTCGCCTGATATTCAAAACGCCTTACTATCAGCTGCTGGTGGCCTGGTGCAAGAGACAGTTGTGGAAATGTCAAGCAGGCAAAATTTTGGTCAATCATTGCGGATGAGACTATGGACAGACAAAATCGCGAACAGCTAGCCATTGCAGTTCGATATGTTTCTGCCTGGGCGACACTGGCAAATGGCAATGTTATGAAGAACCTGTAGCCATTCTTGACCTGTATAAAGAAATAGCATCTGAAACTAGTGAAAAAGGTCTAACCGGTGAGGCCATTGGAGGTGTGCTTCTAGAAAAGATGAAAAACTTGGGGCCTTGATCTCAGCTCCTGCGTGGGTCAGGGATATGATGGCGCAAATGCAATGGCAAGTAGCTGTGTAGGATCAGCTGCAGTCTTCAAACGAGAATCGCCAAATGCAGAATATTTCCACTGTGCCATGCATAGCTTGAACCTCAGTGCATCAAAAGCCGTTACAGTTATTGAAATTCAGCATGCACAGGATGCTGTCAAGGAAACAACATCATGCTTGAAACATCATGCTGGATGCTACTACAAGGTGCTAACGGTCCATTGCAAACTTTGATGAAGTTGATTGACAGATTTCGGCAGCAGACAGCTCGTCGTAAGACTTTTGCTGTATTGAGACGTTTCAAACTGCACTGACATTACATAACAGGACATACAGTCAATACACGACAGTGCACTACTGTGGTTTATTACAAATGCTAAATTTCTTTCTTTTCTTGAATTGCGGGCCTACTTTTGCCCCAAATAAATATTACTTATGATACCCCCAAGTACAAATAGCTTTAATATCTGGGCTTTTTATTCTTCTCTCTTTCACTTTTTAACTCAGAAAAAGTTATTTAAACAAAACCTCGGGCACCAGCGTTTTTTGTATTACAAACATTATGCTGCTGTTGGTTCATTTCATAAATATAAAAAATGTATTGCTAAATGGGTATATACAATTATTATTGACCTGCATCAATACTGTTCCCAAAACGGATCAGTTGTTTGTTTATTGTTAAAATCTTTGGGAATATTAAAGCAAGAAATGTCAGTGTTGCGTAATTGAAATATCATATGCTTATTTAATGATGAGATCTCCAACCCGGTGAGGTTGACTTGGAGAAAGCGACATAACTTCAATCACGTCCAACTCCCAGGTCATAAGATAGCTTTTGAATTAATCCAAACTCAAATTGTCCCAAGAGCTTCAACTCTTTTTACCAGCTGTTAACCGGCTTTTTTATCGCATACACACTACTTATAGGTTGTGATGATATTCTTCATAATTTTACTATGTTAAATCATGGGAAGACCAATTTTATAATGACCCCCATAGGGTTCCAAAGCCACCAGTACGTCGTCTTAAAAAAATTATTCTGTGAGTGCTGAGACGCTTCCAAACCGCCCCGCTGATAACCCAAACCACACTCAGTCAACATATTTGAGGTGGCACCCCCCCAATTCTTTTTTCTGGCGTCCCATTGGATTTGCCCCATATTACGGTGAACAATCAATAGTTATGTAGATGTGATTTTATCTTCTTGAATACTCAGAATGATAATTTTCAGACGCTAAGAGATAGGCAAAATTTCTAGCTGTATTGGGTTGAGAAATATAAAAGAATGGAAGATGAAGATACAGAGTACAATTTTTATCGATAGCTGACAATCAAACCGGGTTTAAGGAAGGTTTGAATTATGTGATAGATTTTGGTGGAGTCAAGCCTGTAAAAGAAAAATAAGTATGATAAAATATTATTTTTTCTTATTTTATCTAGAAATTATCCCATTATAGACTGAAGTCGTTGGATGAAAGGGAATAAAACTAGATAAAGGCTACAAATGATTGTAAATTATAATGGCCTATTCAAAAATTTTATTAAATTATATTGTCACTAGGTGATATTATTCATCTTTGGGTTTGTGAGGTAGCTTTGGCTTTCCATTTTCGTATGTTATGACATGGCTAATGAACCCCAAATTAACTGACCCCCGATGGGAGTGGGTCAAATCCACATCTGGTTCTTGGAAAAAATAGGGGGGTACAGCGCCTTGAAGCTGATACCACCCACCCCTCCACCATCATGGGAGGTGTCCCCCCATATTTTCGGCTACGCCCTTTGGATAGCCGGCATCGGAAGGAACATCGATAGTGGGGGGAGAGGTGAGCATCTGGAAAGAATAGTCTGGATGAGGAAAAAGGGGGGAAGAGAAGGAAAATAAACGGAAGGGGGGGGGGGGGAGAACTAAGAAAGTGGCAAGATGAAGATCAGAGCAAATATGATCAGGATGAAGCTGACAACGAAACAGGATATTAAGGAAGAAGTCATTGAAAATTATGCTGATAGATGTTGGTGGGAGTCAAGCTGTAAAAAAAAAAAATACTGATAAATATATGGTCTTTTTCTTATTTCCTACTAGAAATACGATGCAATTATCGACTGTAAGAGTTGGAATGGAAAGGTTGAATAAAAATGAAAAAGGCACAACTGAATGGGAAATAAAATGATATCAAAATTATATCTGTATATAATTATATCTGTATCACTAGGTGATATTATTCATCTTGTTTTGTTTGCGAGGAGCCTGGCGCTTCGGTTCGTCGTGTTAGTGACGTGGCTATTATTGGAACACTTGACCTGGCCGGTGTCGAGGAGAGTGTGGTTCACTCCTAACATCTGGTTCTGGTGGAACCGGACATAGGGGGTGTAGACAGGACTTGTGGGTGTCTCCACGCCCCCTTCCCTACTTCATGGGATTTCCTAGTGACGAAGGATTACTGGCTGTTACCGACCGCCGAGGTATTCGTGCAAACGAGAGGACTAGTGTTGTGAGTGTTTGTTCATTTTCTGTGTCTATTTATTCTTATTGTTTGTTGGACTTGCTATTTTGGTTGGTGTACTAAGTATAGGTGATTTTGGTAATTTGTGAGTTCAAGAGGCAAGTGTTGTTTAAGTTTATGGTCGTTAATAATTTTGTGGATCTTTGACTAGTGATCTATACTTGTTAAGTGTTATGTTCGGTGATCTCGACTGCTTGTTAGTCCATACCTTATGCTTGCAGATCGAAGCGATTTGGATGAATAAATGTGCTACGGGATACTGGCGTTTGCATATACACTCGGCACACTTCGATAACAACTCCCGACGAGATGACGGGGACTAAGGATGAGCAGCTGGCGGCCCTTCGCAAACAACGTGGGATTGCGAAAGGGCAAGGTTACACGGAAGATGACTATGTTTACGAATTGTGTCGATAGGCAGGATCCTATTGAAATGTGGAAGGAAACTTACGGTGAGGTGAGTGAACGCCCTTTAAGGAGTTAGAGGCTATTCATAATGGATATGTGGATGTGCTGACTGGTGAAAGTGTAATAGAGGAGGCGGAACAGTATATCTCTGGTGTAGAATATGATGTGAAGGATTGTTTGAGCAAGATTTTACAGACTGGATAAGTGCAAGGAAAGTGAGAGTAAAATGAAAGTCAAAGTAAAGGCATTAGAACCCCCAAAATTTACTGGAGATATAAGAGAGTAGCCAGGCTTTAAAGACGATTTTATCCGCATCATAGAAAGCATTATGGCAAGGACCCCTTTACATTAAAACAGTGTATCAGTGACGGACGCTCTAAAGTGCATAGCGGGGTGCGATAACGACTACGACTCAATGTTTAAGCGTCTTGATGATCAATATGGTAATCCCCGGAAGATCGTTGATGTGGTGATTAGTGAATTGAAAGCACTGAAGTCATTGAGTGAAGGAGACAATAAAGGGTTCATCAAAATGGCGGGGAAGGTGGAGCAGTTGTTGGTTGGACTTAAAAAGAGTAAGCCTGCAATCGGAAATGAATACTGCTCATGTCGTGAGCATGGTAGAGAGAATCTTGCCGGCGTTACAGAAAAGAGAATGGGTCATGAAATCTGGTGAACTACCTCTTAACTGATAACCTGTTCCCAGCATTGTTGGAATTCCTATTGAGAGAGAAACAAGCTCTAGAATACATGGACTCTAATGTTAGGTGTAGTACTGTCACTAAGAATGTCAATAGTTTAACGGGTGCTTCGGAGAGGAATGAAAGTGATCATAATATTGTGGACACTATTAAGAATATACAAATAACCCAAGATAACAAGAAACGGGAATTTGAGAAACATATAGTAAATTTGACTGAGGCTGTGAGGAAAATCGGCACAGGAAACCAATCTATGGATAAAAAATGCTGGCTGCATAATACTGATGGCCAACAATATATACGAATGTGACGGATTCAAGGCATTAAACAATGCAACGAGGCTTGAGGCAGTCAAATCCAGGGGGTATATGTTTCAATTGTATTGAAGGTAGTCACATGGCACGGAGCTGTGGTTATGGTACACAGTGCGGGGTGAAAATCAATGGCAGGGCATGTACAAGATTCATCATCCTTTACTGCATGATGCCTTGAGTCAAAACTATGACACGTTCAACATCTATAGCTGTAAGGGAAAGGACTTTGTTAGCGATAGGTAAAGGACATTGCGGTGGGCGACCTATGTCAATTCTGTATGATTCAGGCTCAGATGTTTACCCTTATACGCCATCAAAGGGCGCGTGAACTTGGCATAAAGGGGAGAAATATCACTTATGACGATGGTAAAGATCGGAAATGCCAAGGAGAGTTTTCTTACAAAGGAATATGTAATTCCTCTTGAGGATAAGGATGGTAACATAGTGGAATTAAGGGCAATAGGAATTGATGAAATTTCAACTAATATTGATAAGCTTGAAATATCTAGTATAGCATCAGTGTTTGAAGGTATCTCAGCTGAAGAGGTAAGGAGGCCTGCGGGGCATATTGACATTCTGATTGGCGTTGATTATTGTGAGCTCTTACCTGAGGTGGTGCAAACAAGGAGTAAATTACAGTTGTTAAGGAACACATTTGGATACTGTATACGTGGCTCACACCCCCTCATTCCCCAGACTTGTGGTACTGTGAGTCATATTACCATCAGGACCCATCATATCGCAGGTCAATTCCAAGTGGATCAGTTATTAGTTGATGTAAAGGATGATTTAAAAAAAAACCAGTTGGATGAATTCTTTACTATTGAAAATATGGGAACAGAATGCAAGCCAAAATGTCCCAAGTGTTTATGTAGAAACTGTCCAGAATCAGAACATAGTATGAAGGATGAAAGAGAATTAGCCTTGATTGAAAATGGATTAACATATAATGTGGAGAAAAGGGAGTGGGTGTCTAATTATCCATGGCTGAAGGATCCTCCGTGAGGTTTGAAAAAAAATGTGAGGGTGGCTATTGCTCCGGATGAAGTCTTCGAGGTCTAGGCTAAGGAAAACTGGGTTCCTGATTATACATCAAAGTATCAGAGTGAAATTGATGCTATGAAGATAGGGACGTTGCTTAGGACCGTAAGGAGGAGATGACAATTTTTAAAGGTTCCACGTTCATTCCTCATCACCACGAATACTTAAACCGGATCCACGTCCACACCCCTCCGCATTGTTTTTAATCTCAGCAAGATACACTGGGAACAGTGTTTGATGATGGTGGGCTAGGGTCCGGATGTTGTAACATCTTTGTGGATTTTACTTAGATCAGACAGGATCAGGTGGCAGCCGCAGGAGAATTGGGAACAAATGTATCATTCCTGTGAAACTGGGCAATATCAGAACCAAAAATATTTGTATGAGTGGCGGGTATATGAAACGGAAAGGAACCTGATCACTATATATACTAACAATCCGTTACATTCGGAGACAAGTGTAGTGGAGCTATTTCACGCTAGCAATGAGGAAAACTGCAGAAATGTATAAAGATGAGTTTCCCAAGTGAATCAAATCATAAACAGAGACTCTTATGTGGATGACATACTCTTCTCAACTGCAAGTGGCGAAGGGATTATTGGAGATATGAGAAAACGTGGAGACAGTTCTAAAGCATGGGGATTCCACATAAAACACTGGATTGTGAGTGGAAATATCAATCATGATAGTGTGAATATTCTGGATTCAGATAGAGAGAAGGTATTGGGTTTGAATGGGAGCCTAAGAATGACCTGTTCACTATATAAGATTAGAATAAACTTTTCTCGTAAAATGAGGAAGATACGAAGTGAGCCGAGACATGAGCCGTGAGGACTGTGAAAATAGCTTCCCTTCAACTTGACGCGTAAGATGATATTAAGCCAAATATCTTCAATTTACGACCCGTTAGGCTTGGTATTACCTGTAACTCTAAAGGCTAAGATAATGATGAGAGAATCCGTCAGTCAGGTCGAGACACAGCGCGGAACAGTGATCAAGGGATCGATAGGGTGGGACGAACCACTTTCCCAGGAGACTACTGAACAGTGGAAGAATTTTTTTGGTGACTTGTTTGACATAGAGTATTTAAGATTCCAGAGATGTTTGCAACCCAGAGAGGCTACAGGGAACCCTACACTAGTCATGTTTTCGGATGGTGGTTCTCTAGCTTATGGCGCCTGTGCGTATGTTAGGTGGGAGTTAGAAGGAGGCGGGTACGCTGTCAACCTAATTGCCGCAAAGAATAGGATAGCACCTACACGTCAGATAACTATTCCGCGTTTAGAACTCTGTGTGCAGTATTAGCTACACGACTACGGAGAACCATTAAAGAAAGAAGTTGACTGGGAGTTCAACTCTGTTTTTCATATTGTCGATTCTATGATTGTTACGCTCACAGATTCAAAAGGAAACTTATGGGTTCAAACACATTCGTTGCCACGATATTGTCAGAAATCCAAAACAAGTCAAACCCTAGTGAATGGTGGTGGGTTGAGACTAGTCAGAATCCAGCAGACATGGTTACTAGACCATGCCGCCCTGATAGATTAGGAACAGATTCCATGTGGCAAAGGGGCCCCGAGTTCATGTCATTACCAATATATCAGTGGCCAATCACCCAAATCAATGAAACTGAGTTACCAGACAAAATTATTGGGGTAACAATGAACTGTAGTACAATGAAGGAGGATGAAAAGGATCTGAATGTGATTAGAATAGAAAAGTACAACAACTATAATACATTATTGAGGGTGACTTGTAGACTAATGAAAGCAATAAAAATGAAGTCATTCAGAGGTATTGGATTGGACTCTACTGCAGACGATCTGGCACAGGCCGAATCCTTATGGATTCTTGAGGTTCAGAAGCACATGGTAGATTGGAAGGTGAGGTTTAAGAGATTGGGGGCCAATGAAGCGTAATGGCATCATAATGGTGGGCCAAAGGATTGCACAGTGGCTAAAGATGAATTGGAATCGGGAGGCATTTGTATTATTACCGCACGATCATAGCTTTACCAGACTGTATATGGCCATATTCACAATCTTGATCATTGGGTGGCATTGAGTCTACACTGGCTAAATTACAAACAAGATTTTGGGTCCCCAAAGCGCGCAAAATCATAAAATCCTTGAAATCCAGATGCATTACTTGCAGAAAAATGCAGAGTAAAGCGGAAGAACAATGTATGGGACAAGTGATCGAGGAGCGAATGAAGCCATCGCCACCGTTTTACCACACTGCTCTAGATCTGTTCGGCCCGTTTACTATCAGAGATACGGTGAAGCGTAGGACACGTGGTAAGGCATTTGGAGTAATTTTCACATGTCTTGTTACCAGGGCTATGCATCTGAACTAGCTGAAGGCTATAGTACCACAGACTTTCTTGCCACTCTGAGAAGGTTTATAAGCCTCAGGGGATTCCTCACACTATCCACTCGGATAATGGCACACAATTAGTGGCAGCTAGTAAGGTGTTACAAGGCATAGTTCAGAAGTGGGACATGGGAGAAATAACTAGCTTTGGAAACGTCCGAGGGAATGAGATGGCATTTCAATAAAGCTGCTGTGATGCACCGTGGTATAATGGTTGTTGTGAGTCTTTGATCAGGCTGGTGAAGCAAGGATTAACTTGTGTTATTGGCGACTCTGTTCTTACATTTGGTGAGTTGCAAACAGTGTTTCTACGAAGTGCCAATTTATTGAACGAGCGCCCCATCGGGGTCAAACCAGGCAACTGCATTGACTTAGGTAGCTATCTGTGTCCTAATGAGTTGATACTTGGCAGAGCAAGTGTGAGAGTTCCTAGTGGAAAATTTGAATGTAAAGAGGATCCGAATAAGAGATCCGTATTCATTAGTGAATTAGTTAATGGGTTCTGTAAGAAGTGGCAACGCGATTACTTCCGAGGACTATTGTTGCGTACGAAGTGGCACGCTTCAAGGAGGAATGTCAAAGTCGGGGATATAGTATTGATTCAAAATAGCAACGCTGTCAGGGGCGTGTGGAAATTGTCTCAAGTCATAGAAGCAAACCCGGGCCGTGATGGCGTTGTGAGGAATGTTAAGTTAAGGTACAAATTATCAAGAGCTGGCGTGCATTATGGGGGGGAAGCTGACAAAACAATGTGTCGCTCTGTTCACAGACTTGTTGTGCTGATTCCTGTGGAAGAGCAATAGTGATGCAGTTTTAGTCTTGCCTTTTTGTTTAATATTTTAGATAAACCACAAGGTTATTTTTGGTGGAAGTTTTTTTTGTATTGTAAGTTAAGTATTTATTATATTTGTATTATATTGTTTTTGGCAGGGTTATTGCATTGTGTAAGGTACGTTTATTGTTATTGTGCATTAGGGCGCACTTCGTCGTATTTTTGTTGTATTTTCTTGGGTTGTGTGGCGGAGTGTATCACTAGGTGATTTATTCATCTTGTTTGTTTGCGAGGAGCCTGAGCGCTTCGCGTTCGTCGTGTCTAGTGACGTGGCTATTATTGGAACACTTGACCTGGCCGGTGTCGAGGGAGATGTGGGTTCACTCTAACATCTGGTTTTGGTGGAAACGGACATACGGGGGTGTAGACAGGACTTGTGGGTGTCTCCACGCCCCCTTCCCTACTTCATGGATTTCCTTAGTGACGAAGGATTACTGGCTGTTACCGACCGCCGAGGTATTCGTGCAAACGAGAGGAGCTAGTGTTGTGAGTGTTTGTTCATTTTCTGTGTCTATTATTCTTATTGTTTGTTGACTTGTTATTTTGGTTGGTGTGACTAAGTATAGGTGATTTTGGTAATATGTGAGTTCAAGAGGCAAGTGTTGTTTAAGTTATGGTCGTTAATAATTTGTGGATCTTTGACTAGTGATTTATACTTGTTAAGTGTTATGTTCGGTGATTCTCGACTGCTTGTTAGTCCATACCTTATGCTTTGCAGATCGAAGCGATTTGGATGAATAAATGTGCTACGGGATACTGGCGTTTGCATATACACTCGGCACAATAGTGAAACTGAAATATTCAGCAATAACTTTTAATCTTTTGTTTGAAGCGAATTATTTTTAGGGCTCGCCCGTTTATACTTGCTGAAGTGGAATTTGGAGGAAACTATGTGTATTATACAAGTGCGACAGTTTTTGCTGCGTCAGCCTTAGATATTTGATCATCAAACAAAAATGAATAATAAATGGGTATTAGCGTCCACTTGTTAAATTAACACGTGAACACCAGCACCCAATTCACGGCCTAACTCTCGGCGTTATTAATGGAAATTGATGTTTTATTTTTCTATGCATAGTTTTATAGACTAGTAGTTAGAATATATACTTATTTATCTTATTCAATTTATCTGCCTGCATTTTTAGTTTTTCCTGCTTCGGACGTTTCTTTTCTTTTTTCATATTAAAGTTGTGTGTTGGAGGGACTCCGTGAGGGGCCAAGCGACGTTGTATCAAGCAATTTTGTATCACCTTTGGGGAGGCGGTGGCCGAGCGGTTAGCGTCTTGGAGTGCTGAGCTCAATGTCCCGAGTTCGAATCCTGCCGGGGGCAACTCTTTCAAGAGCCTGGTAGGGGAGCAGTAGGTCCTGAGTTCACGTCCCACCAAAGAGCAACTGTCAAATCCATCGTCGAGTGACTGAAGAAACCCGCATGCTGTTATAACCTGTTCTCCGTCTGCGTGTGCAACGAAGAAACTCCAGGGACAGCGTGAGCCTAAATTGAAGATAACGTCAGAGAAAACGGGATCTTCACCTAAGACCACAGGTGTCACTATAAGAATCCAGCCTGCGCCAGCAACGGGCGAGCTCAACCAACATCATCAAGACCCTCTATAAGCCTACAGGCGCTATAGGCTCCAACATGAAGAAAAAAAAAAAAAAAAAAAAAATCCAACATCTGTAAGACTGAGGTCATCAGTGGCGTGAATGATACTAAGATAAGATACTTTGATCCTATCTAGACACTTTGCAAGTACCAACTACAAGGTTATTGACTATACAAAGCGCCACCACACCAGGACGAACTTGGTGGACTCGAACCGCTGACTGAATGCGCAGGGACTCTGCACACGCTAGCCAGTAACTCTACCAACCGCGCCAATGGCGTGAATGATGTAAAATTAAACATACGGGTGTTCCTCCTATAGCCACTATTTATCTTTTGGAGTATCCGTGCACCATATTGTCTGGAGAGCCTTGCTGATACACAAACCGGCGAGGTACCATATCCCCGAAGCTGCCTTTGACCACAATAGGAAGAGTATTCGCTGCTGCGTTATAACCTAGGGACTGAATGACATCTTTTTGAGACAAGTTATGTTATTATTACGTTCAATATAAAAAGCTCATAATTATCAGAGTCATTTCCCTTTATATAATTCTCCTGCACCATTACCTTCTCACATTTCATGAACTGGTCACATTTCTCAGGAAATATTGTTAAACCTTTTTTGGATAGCCCGACGCCACAAATAATCGCCATCCAGTGTTTTTAGAGAGTTTATTTTCAACACCTATGAATATAATTATTATGTGTTCATAACACAATGGAAAATTCATCATCGATTCATTGTTACTGTATTCAACCTGCATGTCAGTAATTCTTGTATCATAGTAGGATCATGGGTTAATTATATCCTATAGTGGAAGTGAGGAGCGTATGTTTATCATATCGTATCATATCGTATCGTATCATTCATTGGGGAGGCGGTAGCGGAGCGGTTAGAGTCTCCGACTGGCGTTCTCGGTGACCCGAGTTCGATCCCCGAAGAAACCCAAAACCTTTCTGCACCGTCGAGTGGCCTAAGAACACCCACATGCCCTGCCTATCAACTCTACCTTCGACTGCGAGTGCATCGGAGGACACAGGGGGGCGGCATGAGCCTCACAGGCGTCACTATAAGAAACCTGCCTGCGCCACCAACGGGCGAGGACCAACCATCAGAACCCTCAAGTGAACCTCCAGAGCCTAACATCCGAGCCCTGGGTCACCACTGCCTACAGGCGCTATAGGCACACATGTAAAAAAAAAAAAAAAAAAAAAAAATAATAATAATAATAATAATAAAAATAATAAAAAATCATTATAATATCATATCGGATTATAAGTCTATTATATTATAAGGGGAGTGTGGATTTGTAAGGCGTATTGTATAATTCATTGAAATTAATCAGATGGAGCCTTGGTTATATCGAAAACTATAATAAAAAATATTTTTTTGCATTTATTTATTTGTTAATATATTGTTTTCTACATCTCTGCTTATAACGCTTGTAGGCAGTATCACCTCCAGGGCTCGAATGGTAGGTCCTGAAGGTATATTTGAGGGTTGTGATGGTTGGCACGCTCCCGTGGTGGCGCAGGCATACATTTTATAACGGCGCCTGTTATTACAGTCTCAGGCCGCCCTCCCGATGCACATGCATGATATCATCCGATGCACTCACCGTCGTAGGGAAGAGTTCGTGGGCAGCATGTGTGTGTTCTCCGGCCACTTGACGGTTGCAGAAAGATTTTGGCACCTGGCGGGAATTGAACTCGGAACACCGAACTCGCCACTTGCAGGCACAGACACTTGCTAACCCCTCGGCCACCGCCTCCCCAATTATCTGTCATGGTACTATACATCACATTTACATAACATGGGGCTTGTTATAAAAAAAAAATAACTATCAATCAATAGAATGTGTGTCAGGGTGCGTGTCAGACATTCCCACAGCGTGCTTGAAAGCAGTTTCATAATTTTCTGTGTTAGACTCCAATGACCTCTTTGACTTTGTGTGAGACAAGTTGTTGAGTCACTGCTGGTTACGGCACCAATGAAATGAAATAGTATGCTATAACGAAAGAATGACATCATCAGGTGAGAGGTGCCAGTGGGCTACCTTGTATGGTCTGGTGTAGGGAAAAAGGGCGCTCAGATAACCTCGAGTCACGGAATAAACTCACCTTGCCCACACACTCTCACAACTGTATAATTAATTGTAAATAGACTTGCAGAAGCCTCACAGAGTTTAGATTCCCTACAAGTACAGCTGTAAGATCATAAACTAGTCTAAAGCTAGCCGCGACTGACAGGGAAGGCCTCGTGATCTTTACACGTATATGACAAGAGTGTATGCAGGACCTTCATCAACTAGGATGTGAATACCAGTATAATTATCAACAGTGCTGGAGTGTTAATTACACTGTATCTGTGTATAGTCTTGCCCCTATTTATCCATCTACATTCCTACAGATTCCCTAATAAATTATGCTGTTTCATCCCCAGTTCTCTTTGTGGCTCATCGTAGTAGGCGGTGCGGGCTCTATACCAGAATTATATCACCAACATCTACCAACGTTTTCTCAGTCTATCCGGTGTCTGATATTCATGAGAACTTTTCCCCTTTCTCAATTATGCTGATTGGCTCATTCTAAATTCCACATGCTCTTTAGCAGATGATGCTTCCAATATAAATTTCATGTAAGGAATATAGTGGTGATATTGTTAACTACTTAGAATATCCATCATAATTTTATGTGTCTCATTTTCTGAAAGGAAACCAATATACTGTATGGCAGTGAATATTGCCCTCACCACAAAATTGACTTTCCACTGCATCGCAAGCTGACACGCACCACCGACACGTCCCGCAACTCACTTTCCATATACTTGGTAAAATATTTATATATATAGTGCAAAAATAATTGCGATATATCATTATTTCACATTATTTTCTCATTTATATAAAAAAAAATGTGCAGGATGCAAAATGCGCCAAAATGTGTTGTTCCCGAACCAGGTGGGGGTGGACGAGCGCAATGACGGAAGGTAAGTAGTGTTGGTGTCCTTATTTCACAATACTGACATTCCTTTTCACAGGAGCACGAAGGGAAGCATGGAAGTAGGCTGTATACATTCGTACAGTGACGTGCGATCGTTCTCTTTTCCATTACCACACGTTATCGATTTTCTCTTGGCACAAAGGAATATGTTACATAGTCCCTCTGACCGACGACACTACCACTATAAGTTAGAAATACGCACCGACGCCCACCCATGACTTCATTCCACTGCCCCGTTGAAGTTGCTGAAGTTGCCTCTCAAGGAAACTAGCAGCCTCTTCATATGCCGGCATTGGCCCGGCAATCTCACTTTATCAAAAGGTTCACCGGGCTTTCGAAACTGCATTATCAGCACTTATATTTTTGCCTTATTCTTCACTCGGGCTTTTTTTTCGGACATTCTAAAATAAAGTGAGAGATTAGATCAAAGAAATTGAACATTGCGCTTGACATTTAAAACATAGAATGATGCAATTAAAGTAAAGAAAAGAGGCAAAATTTATGGCGGGAATTTGTTTGTCTTGCAGAACCTTTGTTTGTCTTGCAGAACCTCGCAAAGTGACAAATAAAAAAAAATGTTTTCTCGTGTCATAATGGTATTTTTCTGATATACAATTTTCTCATAGCAAAACTTGATTCACGCTTCATCCATGTAACTTTCTCACCGTCTTTTCCTGCCATCCATTTCTCCTCTTCCTTGTCCACCTCCTCCATGAAACAAGGTGGTAAGTTTCTGAAGTTAATTAAAATAATATAATTTTATCAAAATTACCGACAACGGCTTTTGTAATAAACGTTCTTGCCTTACAAATTTAATAGATTTACTTTATCAAGTATACATTACGTTTGACGATACGAAAGCAGTACATAAGAAACATTAGAAAATAAGGAAACTACAAGAGGCCGCGAGGCCTACACGTGGTAGTTCCTGTCGCCTAACACCACCTACATCCACCTTTCATCCCCATCCATGAACCTATCCAGCTCCTCTTTAAAGCTCCCCAATGACTCCGCACTAACTACCTGTCTACTGAGATCATTCCATTCATTCACAACCCTATTTGTGAACCAGTTTTTCCCTATTTCCTTTCTAATTCTACGCTTTTCCAGCTTGAATCCGTTACTTCTTGTTCTACCCTGGTTAAAAGCCGTAAGAACTTTTCCTACCTCTCCCTTATTAAATCCATTTATCCACTTAAAAACTTCTATCAGATCGCCCCTTACTCTGCGTCTCTCGAGTGAGTGTAATTCTAATAACTTCTATCTCCTCTCATAACTAAAGTTACGCATCCCTTGTATAATTTTGGTCATCCTTCTCTGCACTGTTTCTAACAAGGCTATATCCTTCTTGTAATATGGAGACCAAAACTGAACCGCATAGTCTAGGTGAGGCCTGACTAGAGCCAGATAAAGCTTTAGAATAACTTCCGCACTTCTACTTTTAACACTTCTGGTAATGAATCCTAATACTCTATTAGCTCTATTTCTGGCCTCAATACATTGTTTCCTAGGTCGGAGGTCTGGGCTCACCCTCACTCCAAGATCTTTTTCACCTTCTGATCTTTTCAGCGATACATTGCTTATGGTGTATCTATAACCAGGGTTTTTTCTACCAACATTCATAACGCTGCTTTTATCAATATCAAATTCCATCTGCCATCTGACTCCCCCCCTCTTTTAATTTAAATTAAGTCCCCCTGAAATATTTTTTAATAAACTGTGATCCAATAACCCTCCCCAAATTAGATCATCACAAACTTGTGATTCACCGCAAACCCCACTACCCAAGTCTTTGATGTAAATAAAAATAGTAATGGCCCCAAAAACAGACCCTTGTGGATTCAATGGGGAAACCCCACTTTTTCCCAGTCCCCATTCGTTTTTAAGAACCATTAATTGAACCTTTGTTGCCATTACTTAGCCAAGCTCTGATCCAAGAAAAACCCTTTTCCCCATCTATTCCATGACCCCTTTAACCCCTATTTAAAGTCGCTCGTGTGGTACTTTTGAAAACCCTTTAAAATAAATTCCGGGATATTTTTATATCATAATCCTTATCATTACTCCCGTCTCATAAATTTTTCCTATAAAAACTCAAAAAAATTGGTGGACATGACCTGCCCTTGGTGAATCCATTTTGTGAATCTTTTGATAAAAACTTTTTTTAAAATCAAAGGGGCTCGCAAATTTTTTTTGCAATAAAGTTTCCCTTATTTACCCCCCACTGATGTTAGACACGGGTCGATAATTTGACTTTATTCCTCTGTCTCCCTTTTTTAAAATAGGGGAACAACTTTTCCCTTTTCCCCTCCACAAAAAGGGCAATCCCCTTTTCTCAACCAAAAATTTCTTAAAAATGTGCACTAACGACTCACTAACAAACCCCTGCTTTCCCTTTTAACACCCTGGGTTACCTTCATTTTGGTCCTGGCGAAAAAAAATTTTCTTTTTAAATCTATCCCCTCTTCCACCTTTTTCCCTGATATCAAAATACTTTGGGGGTTTTTCCTTCATCGCTTCCTTTGAAAATCCCCCTTTTCCTATCAGGTATCGTTTTGTTTCCTCCTTAAAAAACCCACTTAAAAAATAATCTTTTAGACTCTTACACATACCCTCTCCTTTTTTTAAAAGCCTCCCCCGTCCGGACCTTAAGGGGCCCAACAATTTCCTTGTCTTTTTTGGTATATACCTGATAAAACCCTTTTTGGGGGTCCCTTTCCCCTTTGTCCGGTATTTAAATTCTCATAATTGTTTTTTGCAACTGGGAGTTAATTCTTCACTGTCCTCGCCCCCACTTTTAAAATTTTCTTTTTTTTCCAAAATCCTGCCTTAAAACCTTAAATAAATGTTTTTTTTTTACCCCAATGTTTGTTTTTTTTTGGGGGTCACCCATTTTGGACACTCTTTTGGACCTTTTTTCCCTTAAAAGGAATATTTATTTTTTGTCCGTCAATTAAAATTCCTTACAAATGGGTTTTAAACCCCCCAAAACCCCCACCCACTTCCATTTTTTAACCTCTCTAATTACCCCCCTCCGCCCTGCCCCCCCCTTCCATGTCTAAAAAATCTAAATTTCCTCCTCCCAAAAATGACCTAAATAAACCCTATCTAACCGCGCCAATTTTCCTCCAGGTTTCCTTCCTAATCCTTTATTTAAATTGGGCCTTTTTCCCGCTGTCATTCCCCCCCTATCGTTATCCCCGGGAAACTTTCTTCCCCCCCATCCGACACCTCTTATTAATAACCCCCCAGGGGGTCTTTTAAACCCGCATTTAAATTGGGCCCTTTTTGAAATTAGGGATTCGAGCTTATGTCAATTAATTTTTTCCAAATTCCCCTTTTAAACAAATCAATTCATAATGGCGTATTTTCTAAATTTTCCCCCCCTAACCCCCACATTTGTAACCTTTAAAACGTCTTTTATTTTTTCAGCCCAAAAGATCTAGAATATTATCTTTCCCCTTTCTAGGCTCCTTAAAAGCTTGGGCTTTTGGAATTATCCCGGATTATAAATTTAAAAAATTTTATCTGCGTCCCCTGGGCACCTATATTAAATCCCAGTCTATATTCCTAAGGGTTAAAATTCCCCCCCACCACGCATAGTCGATTTTATCGCAAGGGCCCCTTTCTTATTTCTTCCATTTTAAAGGGGCTTAAACCCTTTTTCATAAGTTTGGAGGGCCCATACACTACACCCAAAAACCCTTTTTTCAGTTTCCCCCTGTAACCTCACCCCTAAGACTCTAATTCTGTCATCTTTTTTTTTATAACTTATTAACAAAACACTGCAATGGGATCTCTTGCATAAAAACGCAAATCCTCCACCCCGTCGCCTACTCTGTCTTGTGAAATAACTTATACCCAAAGCTAAATTTGACTTCCGGATCAAAAACCCTTTTCCCGACATATCCAACCCTGTTTCTTTAAAGCTAATATAAACAAAATCCTTTTTACACTTTTTTTTCCCCCCCAAGGAAAACTACTTTTTTTTTAAAAACTCCCCCACATTTTGTATAGTAAACTTTCAAGCAACTCCCTTTTTTTTTGTCAATTTTTCCCCTTTTCTTTTAAAATAAACCCCCCCCTCTCTCTCTTTTACGAACCCCTTTTGTTCTCTGCCTTTTGAACCCTTTCCCAGTGTCGCAAGTTTTTCCCTTTTCCCCCACCCCCAGTGTCTAAAACCCCCGGGTTTTCTGTCTTAAAAAAGCCCGGAGTTAAATCAGTAGATGTATAGCAGTAGAAACCGCACCCCTGTCGTGGGGGGGGGAGGTATCAATTTTGAGTTCACAAGATAGTGGGGCTTCTTATGTGGGGTTTCATATATAGACTGAAATTTTGGGATTATGTAGTTAAAAATAAAATACCTCGGCCTTTACTGCCATATTTTAGTTTAATTTTTCAAGGGGAATTTAAAAAAAAAAACAGTGTCAGTTTTTAAAATTTTGCATTGTATTTTGCCATCTATCTTTAAGGGAAAATTTTATTTAAATTTCCCCTGTTTTGGGCCAAAAAAAAGTTTTCGTTTTTTTCGTTAGGGTAATTGCATTTTTATATATATATAATATATATATTTTATTAATATATATATATATATATAATTTTTTTGGGCAATAAAAATACCATTTCTACTTATACTTACTTACCCGACCCCCCTTCTCTCTCTTTCTCCTCTCTCTCTCTCTTCTTTTCTCTCTCTCTCCCCTCTCTCTATCCCCCTCTTTTTCTCCCTTCTCTCTCTCCCTTCTCTCCTCCTTCTCTCTCTCTCTCCCTCTCTCTCTTCCTCTCTCTTCTCTCTCTCTTCTCTCTCTTTTTTTTTTTTTTTTTTAAAACGTACAAAATAATAACCCCAAAAGGGCCTGTCGTGTGCTACCTATCTTAAGGGCAAGAAATTTTATAAAAAAACATATAAATAAAAAGATTTGAAATAATTAACCTATATGCAAATACGCTACAAAAAAGTGTTAGTTCAGGCACTGTTGCTGTCCTAAGATGTCACTAAATCACTAGCGTTAGGGGGTGGGCATTGACAGTCTCACCGATTGGCCAACAATTTTACTTTTGGTGTTCATCCCCTGGATGTGGGGGGACGGCGGTGTGAAAATTTTTTTTCACACCCTGGAGACGCGGCTCGAAAAGGGCCGTTGGTGCTGGGGCAGGGGAACGCGGCGGCCCCTTTATGAGTCACGATGGTAAAACCCGTTCTCGTGCCCTGGGGGCGACTTTTGGAGGCTTTTGTAACCCAGCCACTGAGGCATTTCGCCATTGTGCCTTGTGGAACCCCACAAGTAAGAGGACTCGCCGACTGGGTTTGGGCTGGGAGGTCTGCATCATCCCCCAATCGCAGGCTCGTAGCTAGATCTGCCCCGTTTTTTCTGTGCGGGCTGCACACGACACCTGGAGAAGGCAGCTCTCTAAGACCTAAGAAAGGGCCGTATCTGGGCCTTTTTGAGAAGAGCTCCCTCCCCTGTCGAAGGGGGAAACGGCTACCCTTTGTAGGGCAAAGACCCTGTAGGAGGGTTTTTTGGCAATGTGTTTTATTGACCCTCAAACCGCAGTTTCGGGCCACCTCCACTACCAAAATCTGCGGGGTTTCCCGGAGTGGGAGAGGAACGCCACCAAGCCGCAGCCCTTTCCCCTTTACTGCTGGCCCCGGCACAGGGGACCGGAAACCCCCATTTCCGTATCTTCTCCGGAGCAAAGGGCACCTGCTAGTGTGTACCCTGCTCCTGTATAACACTTAGCTGCTGATTTATTATCAGCACACGCCCACCGTCCCCGTCGTGGGGAGGAGTAGGAGAAGTACGTCATCACGTAAAACGAGACTGCTGGCAGATGCCGGGGAAGGTCTCCATATAGATTTTTTCCACGGACTTCCCCAGCACATAGCCTGTGGGACTGATATTTCCCCTGGCAGGGACTCAGGGGGCCACCCGTTCACGACAATTTGGGAAGTTCTTCCCTGCAGGTATTTCCCCAGGAACAGCAGGGGGTCCCTGGATGCCTTTTGCACGAGTTTTTTTTTTCAGAAAGTCCCCGGGTTTCACCCTGTCAAAGGCCCCGCTTTCCCAAAGGGCCCCCAGACAGTGTCCGGGCCGTCTATAGGGGCCCTGCCAGTTTTGGAAAGGGAGCATCAGCAGGTCAGAGGGGGACCGTCCAGGTCGAACCCCAAACTGCCCAGAGGAGTAGTTGTCGTGGGTGCGAAGTTTTCCCTTTACCACGATCCTCTCGAACACTCCCACCACAGTAGAAGGGAGAGGGCCCTGAGTTTTTGGGATCAGATCGGGAAACCCCCTTTTTTGTGTTGTTACAGAAACCACCTAGCCCCCTTTCCACCTGAAGGCCAGATGTTTTCCTACAGGCAGGCAGTAAGACTTTGGGGGAGGGGACAGACGCAAGATGCTGAAAAAACAGACGCCCGTGCGGGCGCACTGTTTTAAGAAATTTCGGGGTATATCATCAGGGGGCATGACCTTTTTTGGGTCGAGCCCACGCAAAGGGGCTGACCTGCGCCGCGTGACCTCCACCTTGGAACTATCTCTTCGCACTGCTCTCCAGACGAGGGGGGGGCTGCCCCGGGGGGCCTCCACTTATCTTTGCAGAGAAAGATTAGCCAGCGTTGAGCTTTCTCCTTTTCTGCTGACGGGGCCCCGTTCCATCCTGCTTGGTGGGGAAGGAATTTTAATTTTGGCGGCCCGATTCCTTTTTTTTTCTTACCAGGGGCCACCAAGTCTTGTTTCCCCCCGCCGGCCCGTAGTTTGCAGCGCTGTCCCCCTTTCCCACTTTTTCTGGCCATTTGCTGGAATACCATCCTCCTGCAGGTGCCCGGTGCAGGTCTTTGTTTTCGCCAAGTCGGGTTCCCCTTTTTAGTGGAGCCATCTGGTATACTTGGCCTCGGCAGCAACACGGCAACGGTATCCAAACCATGGCATTTCAAACCATCAGTGGTTTTGGGGTGTAGTCTCGGTGTGGCACGTGGCGCCTTTAAAGGGGCCAGGAGGCGGGAAGTAAGGGCTCGCGACATATGCTCCGCCCCGTGTCCCGCAACAAAGGACCCCACGCCGAGGTTCTCTCTCTTACTCTCTCTCTCTTTCTCTCTCTCTTACTCTTTTCTCTTTTTCTCTCTCTCTCTCTCTGCTCTCTCTCTCTCCCCTCTCTCTTCTTCTTGTCTCTCTCTTTTCTCTCTTTCCTCTTTTCCCTCTCTCTCCCAGACCGCCACCCGCGAGGCTCTTTAAAGACAGTAATTTCAGCTAACAGGCCCCAATCAACGACCTTTACCTCCCTCAGCCCTACTGCTCTTATTGCCTCCCTTATTCTTGCTCTCCCCTCTTTATTGCCTGCAGTTTCCTCTTCTCCCGCTCCCTCCAGCTCCCTCTCTACGTCTTCTTTCCTTCTTTTATGCCTTTACACCTATATTCCTCCGTCTCCATCTCACTGGCCTGCCTCGTTCAAGTCGTCTTCTTACCACCGTTATCAGTATCCACGGGCTTCTTCCTACCTTCAACCTCCTTATAGCCTCACAAACCTTCCCGCTAATCACTACAAACGCCGATATGGGGAAGCGGCATCATTGTGTTTTATTTTAATTAGCAGCTTTGGAAGTTTTCTATTTTAGTATGCATTAGTTTAGTTTTGAGGAAAAATAAAAAGGCGAATTAATGGGAAGTCAATATAGTGGATTTTGGCGCGCTCCCCTATTTTTTTGTATCTATGGTGTCCATTTTATCAGGTCAGGTTTGTTTTTCTTTTCGTTATGATTTCCCTATAAATCTAAGCCAGGAAAGGTAGCTGGTGATACGACATGAGGAGATTTGATTGTCATATATTTATTTCGCAATCTGCACTATATTCCTAATGGAGCAAGACACATTGGAGGAGCAGTTGGTGTTAGATGTGTGTAGATGTCAGAGCCCCTAACAGTCGTAGGGGCTCTGATATGGCGTGGTGGTGCGGGTTGAGAGGATAAGGAATAATTGAGAATCGCAATAAGTGATGTGGATGGTGGTGGTGGAATGCAGTGACAGTGAATGGTGGTTGTGGTTTGCGCTGACGGAGTGAAAATTGTGGGTGGTGGTGATATAATGGTGGTGATAATAGGAACCTGTGAAGGGTGTGGAAGATTGGTCTGTCACGGTGACGAGATCCACAAATCGCTAGACTATTCCAGGTTATTAAAGGATAATGAAAGGAGTGCATGGCGTGTGGCGTCAAAAAGTCGACCGCTTTATGGCGACTCGTCCAAAAAAGGACCAACAACTTTTCTTTTGATCTTTTTCAATACTCTTTTTGCTAAAAACTTTGCTCATACTCGCGTCTTTTGCTGTAATAAGAAAATATATTTTTTATCAATCATATAAAAACGATGCAATATATTTTTTGTACTATATTTTATAGTTCATGTATGAGGAAGGTTGCAGCTGTGGACATAGTGTTTGCTGGACTTATATCAACATGTGATGTTCCTTTCGTGTATGTAACTTGACATCAAAATATTAAGTTCTATAACAAAACATTTAGAAGCAATTAGATGTATAGTCGAATCCATGCATGTCTCCATACGATATGTATGTGTTCGTGGTGGGTTAATTTGTTTTGTGTTTAATGTGTATGTGGTAGCGTGTGTGTATGTATATGTGTACGCTCTCGTAAGTGCGTGCCTGCGGGCATACGTGTTCACACGACATTATATGTATCCTGTATTGAAGAACACACACACACACACACACACACACACACACACACACACACACACACACACACACACACACACACACACACACACACACACATACATACACACGCACACTCACCCACACACATACACAGCTCACATGGACAGTTTTTTTTTGGACACACATACACATGGGTACTCCGTAGTGTCCGTGCCGCACGCCAGCAGCACGAACACTCTCCTCTCTTTTTTCAAAGCATCTCTCTGACGGGCTGAAGCTAGCCCGTGGTTCTCCCCTGCTGGAGGCCCGATAAAAAATAAAAATAAAATAAAGTGTAGCAGTTACCACGCTCGGCTCACAATTGAGAAGTCCCGGGTTCAATCCGCAGGCGGAGCAAAGACAGACGGGCGGTCTTTTTAAAATACTAGAGCCCCTGTCCACCCAGCAGTGAATGGGACCAGGTGTTAGCCGGGGGTTTGTGACCCGCTTCCCAGGGTGGTTGTTTCGGCCAACACTAAGTACTGAGGATGGAATGATAAAATGTAGCTATGGAGACGGGGCCATACGAGTGTAGCCCTGTAAAATACAACTAGATGAATACAACTAGATAAATACACACCCACCCACCCACCCACCCACCCACCCACACACACACGGACGGCTTGGTGGGTTAAGGCGTCTGGCACCATTATGTGGTCCTGCGTTGAATCCCCGGCCCCGGCCCCGCTCATGCCCGGGGATTTTTCCACTGAAAAATTCGTGAGGTTACTCTCCCCATTGAGCAAGGGGATGGGTGTGTGTGGTGTGTGAGGTCCCAGCATTACCCTTAGATCGGTAATAATGAGTTCCAAGCTCGCACCGGGAGGGTGAAAATGGCGATTGCGAGCCAGCTCGCGTGGACAAGACCATGGGTGAATGAATGACACACTGTAGAGCTGTGGATCCTATGGAGCGTAGTAGAGCACAAATCAATTTGGTGCCCGCGGCCACGCGGATGTGTCGCCACTAGTATATTCCGTCTGCCCGTCCGTCTCTGCGCCAGCTAGTCTATAAGGCTGTTGCTGGCGGCGCCGAGTTGGTAATGGGGCAGCTTGGGTTGATCCGGGAATGTCCGGAGAAATATATCCAATCAAATTTAAGTTGTCCAGACATGGTTCATTTGAGTCACGCATATGTCTTGGTAAAACATTGAATAGGCGAGGCCCTCGGTGGCAAAGGCGTTCTCTTTCAACGTTTATATTCGATCTGGTGGCTGCTCTGGTATTTGTCCTCTCAATGTGACAGAGTCTGCCAGTTGTCGATGGATGTTAATACTTATGTTAACGTTATAATTGTACTGCCGATTAATATTTTATGAATATATAGAATGGCATACGTTTCTCTGCGTCTGTCTATTGAAAATAAGTTGAGTTTTCCAACCTGTCCCTGTAATTATGTGTCGAAACAGTAGAAGGTTTACTGGTCACGACCGCTGCACAGCTTCGAGTGACTGCTTCTCTCCCATCTTCCACGGGCTCCACAGCTGACAGTAATATTTTAATAAGGGCTTGGCAGTTGACTTGTAGAAAGTAAGCATGGGAAGTGTGTCGCGAGTCGAAAGGTGCACACAATCGAGCCAACCAGTCTTCGTCTTTCTTTGTCACATTAACTATGTGAGTAGTGAAGCTGTCTGTAATCACAGCTGAGGATAACAGTGAGGTCTCTTATATGTTCCTTATTGTTAATGAGAGATCCGTCATGTGCTGTGTAAGTGAACACATAGTTAGTTATTCGGTCAGTGCTGTAACTCAAGTTTTCAAATGTATTGTTATTAAAGAACATATTGTTCTGTTCTGCCACACAGTAAAGCTTTGCAAAGTCTGTTTGGAGTAAGCCGGCGTCGGCTTGTAGGGACACTTCATTCAACACTGGAGTGTCGTCTGTAAAGGAGGCGGCGGACGAGTGTTGGACATTTTTGTTAATGTCGGAAAATGTGTATGAAGAAAGAGTAGGGGACCGAGGATTGACCCTGGGTACTCCACTAGTGACTCTGGCCCAATGTCCGGAAAGATAAACAGATTTTTGCAAAGTCTAGGTAGATCACGTCAACATTTTTAAATTGTGTTCAAATGCTCTAAGAATTTTTTTTCACGATGGGCGAGTAATTGCGAATGGAACGAGTGCCTGGAGCGGACGCCATGTTAATATTGGTTCATTGTCGTTATCCTCAAGATACGAGAATATTTATTTCACTAATTTCTAAAGAGTTGTTATGATGTGTGGAGTTAAGGCAACGGGTTTCTAAAATAATTTGCTTCAGCTCTCGATTTCCCTTTGAAAAATTAGTGTAACTCGAGCACATTTCAATTCTTGCGTCGTTATGACTCCTCGATCAAGGAAGTTTGTGCAAAAATACAGGGATGCTGAACTCGGTGACGCAATTCTTGCGAAGATTCGTTGATAATTTGATCGGGCCAGCTGATGCGTTGGGTCAAATGTCTTTAATTGGTTTCTTGTATGTCAGATGTAGAACAATTTATGTCATTTGTACTCGATGAAGGATCTGCGATTTGAAAGAAATCTTTGGATGAGTGTATTGTTTTATTTTGGACGTGGACTACTGAAGACTCCTTCATAATGCTCTTACTTAATCGGCGATCCCCTGGGGTTCGTGGATTATTCGACCGCTTGAATTTTTCAGGGAACCTGCACTGATTCTTAGTTTTGATTGTGATGCAGTATATTATTAAAAATACTAAGGATTAATTTTAACACATACTATGCTACAGCCTGTGCTTCTCTCAGAGCTGTTCAGCTACAAAATGATAGCCTAAGTTTTTCATCTAAAAATGTTGCTCTTGTCTTGTAGTCGATGACTTGTTGTATTATCACTATGCCTCAACTTCTTTCGAAGCTCGTACGCTTACGCATAAGGCCTTCAATCCCTTGGTATACTTTTCTTGGATGCTGTCTTATTGATAGGTACAAAGTTTTTTCACAAAATTCATGGGATTTACTGATGAATTTGTTGTACTGAACCTCAGGGTCAGAAATTGCTCATTTCAAGGGTGCCAGTCCACTTGATTGAGGTCTCTTTTATGGTTTTACCAGAAAATGGACTCAGTGAAGAAGTTCAAGTGGTTAAATTCATCGCCGTTTTGCTGTGCTGGGGTGAAGTCACGGTGATGTTTGTTATGTCATGGTTGTTGTCAGGGTTATGATATTGTGATATGAGAGATTAGGTTGTGTCAACTGTGGATTTATAGAAAATATCATCATTGTTGGTCAATACCACATCGGGTATAATATAATTACCTCCTGTGGAGTATTGATTATTTGTGTCAGACAGAGGTCATGGACGAAGCGTAAGAATGCTTCAGCCTGAACACGCTTTTTATCTGCATCGCCGTAGATAGGGCTCTAAATTCCAGTCAAGTAATGGGCAATTTAGATCTCCAGAGACCACTACTGTGGGCATTGGTGGAGTAAATTGTCTAACATTACTTTTATCCTTGATTAAGGCTCAGATAATTTACCCATTTGGACATGCTGGTGGTCTAAAAATATTGATGAAAATCATGTCAATGAGTCTTATGTAAAAAATTTTGGCCTCTTTATATGAATTGATTCCCGAAACAAAACTTGGGCTGAAAGGTGAATCGTACATATGTGATGACGCCGCTTATTTCCTTTATTCCTCTTTTGGTTTGAAGAAAGTTAATTAAATTTATTTTTCGCCCTTTTATATTTTTGTAAGGTGTATTCAGTTTAGGAGTATCAGACTTTTTGTTTCACAATTAATGAGAGTAACTTCAGTTTCCCATTGAATCTGTATGGTTTGCGCCTCCCAATTTTAAAGAAAATTATCTTGTAGGGGGTTTTGGGTGGACTAAATGTTGTTGGGACACGGGGATGGGTGAATGCTCCTTTTGCCTAAAAATTTTTTTACTATCTGAATTATGTTTTGCTTGCTTGCTGATTTGTTGCATTCATCTGCTGCAAAAAAAATGCACCGCATATCATCTGAGTTTTTTGGGTTGATCCCCCATAAAATTCGCGAAGCATTTTTTGTTGAAGATTAGGCCATGGTTCAAACGACGAGGGGGTGGTTTTTATTTTTACTGTTCGGTCCTTGCTCCTGAGATAGGAAAGGGTGGTAACCTTAAAATGTATCTTTACACTGTAAATAAAATTATTTCACGCCTTTTATCCGACCCAAACATATAAGGGGTGAAGATAAAACATTTGTGCCCTGTGAACCCCTAAGGGAACCCCCGCCCAGCTTTTTAAAATTTTATTGCACAGTTTTGGGTGTGTAAGGTCAGTCAGACCCCTAAGACCAACTTAAACGTTACTTTTGTGTAATAACATATTTTTTTTGTTTGTGTCCTTTGATGGGTTTCTACCTTGAGTGGGGGTGGTGTCCCTCGTTTTTCAGATCAGGTTTGCAGGTTCCAAACACTAATGAAGTTGTTGGATCTTCTTTATCCTTTTCTTTTTTTCTCAATTTTACCAGTTTTAAATTAGCCCCTTTTCATTTTATAATAAGGCATACACAAAAGAAAACTGTCGATCTCCATGTTCACTCAGCGGCGTTGTACACAGTTTAAAGGGATTTAAAACCCTGGTGTTGAAAAAAGTTCACTATAGCGCGCAAAAAAAAGAATACAATTTTTTGTATGTATTTCTTGCACTTTTGGATTGACATGCAGATTTCAAATAATATTCTGGTTGCACACGAATTAGTATCTGTAGCAGGTAGGTTTTTTCCTGTATATTTTTAATTTTTAAAGCGACCCTTGAAACCCCAATTTCCGCGAAGCCAAAAAAAAAACCACCCGATTACCGGGGCGGCAACACACACACCACCCCCCACCGCGAGGGTCTGGGGGGTAGAGCGCTGCCTGTCATTCTGGGGTTTAGCCGGTTTTTGAACCCTCATGCACGGGTTTTCTTCACTGACAAATTCGGGGTTTTGTCCCCCTTGAGCAGGGGGGATGGGGGTGTGGGGGTGTGTGAGGTCCCAGTCTCACTCATCCTGTGACTCACGTTCACGGGCCCAAAATTAAGAACCCCACCCCGTAACTTTCCCTTATTATTTTTAAATGCCTCCCCCAAAATGTAAATAAAGTACGGGGAAAGCAGCACCAAACCAGGGAGGACGAGCGTGGGGTTATAAACCTGAAACCCATGCGGGTAAAAGGGGCGGTGGCCAGGGCTGGGGGCCGTAGCCCTGAACCCATACGGTAGACGAGGCGGGGGCCAGGGCGTAGGTGAGATCCCATAGCTCCCTGTCCCCCCATACAGGTAGACGAGGGGATGGCCGGGCGTAGGTGAGGTCCTACCCCCTGTAACCCAAAAGGGTAGACGAAAAGGAGGATGACGGACGTAGTCAGTCCGAGCCCGTGGTGGTGTGGAGGTGAGGGGGTGCGGAATCTTGGGCCCCCCCGGGCCATCCTGTAATACCGACGGTCCCGTGACCCTGTGACGTGGGGGGAAGAAGGTGGTGCCTATTGTGGTGGTGATTCTTGAACCGTTTGCTCGAACCCGGGGGCCCCACAGTACCCCCCCCCTCGGGAAACCACACTTTGGGAATGGCGATCTGAAAAGAAAGGGCATGAAAAGATGGGGTGATGAAAGATGCGCATACTCTCTGGTGGCGAGACAGTCTACACTCCCTGGGAACGTTTTGGTGCAGAGTTCGGGGGGAAAAATTTTTCACATCTCTTGCAGCTCTAAAGCATTGGGATCATCAGGAGTTGTAATAGGTTTTTTAAAATATAAACGGGGTCTGTTTATGGGAGCAACGGGGCGGAAAAGGGCGAGACCGGGCCCCAGGAGGCTGTAGGGGAAAGTGTAGAGTATCGGGTGGCTGAGTGTAAGGGATAGGATGAGGCTCATGTTGATATTAGCCGGGCTTTAGACGACCACAAGACATTTCTGCGTTTTTCTGATTCAGAAAAAGTTTTATCATGTCTAGATAGCCCCTAAAGGGGACCGTCTAGGGGGCGATAAGGGACGGCGTGGGGCGTCATGTCGTATCCATACATCTCGGCACGCTCTAGATCACGCGGACTAGGAAAATGTCTTGTATTGGCGAGGGCAATGGGGAAACAACCTGGAAGTAAACTGACGGAGAGGTCTAAAAACATGGCTTGCCATACCGGCCCCTTTGTCCCCCCCTGCGGAAAACCCCGGTAGGCTAGGGTCTGGCCAAACGAAAGCTGCGGGATGGCTTTGAGATTTTCCCTAGTTGTAGTGCGAAGGGCGAGCTCCCAAATGACAAGCCCACCAGCGGTGGATGAGGTTGAGCCTTAAAGGCGTCCTTGAGATGGCGTTTGAAAAACGTCAACCTTTTCCTTTAAACCGTGGAGATAAGGGGTTGGGGTTTGTGAGTAGTCCCAAAAAAGCTAGAACTCTTACCACAATGTATTCAAAGGGCCCCGCGGTCTGTGAGACTGTAGTAGGTGCACCAAAGTAGAACCCACCCCGAGAGGAATCTAAAGCCGTCGATTTGCGAGATGTCCGGCCCTTGGCACTACTTAAATCCTCTGTAAAACGCGATACACTTTAAAGATAACCTGTCCCCTTTGGATGGAGACAAGGCCTACAATATCCCCCTGAACAGTCAAACTACATTTGGTAAAAAAAAGGGTTGAGGGGAGCCTTCATTTTGGCGATGAACCCTTTTTGATGCCTGACACGAGAGACATGTTGAACCCAGGAAGAGCATCTGCTCAATAGTGGTCTCCCACTGCCCCGAGTTTAAGAGCGCTGGGTAGCCTTGACTCCCCCGGGGGCATGTTTTAAGTATTTACACCTTCGTCGTTTAATTAGGGGTGAAAGGTCTGGCCTCTCCCCACGACACGTACACATATGAAGGTTGTCCAACACTTGCAAGGGGCGTAACTGAAGTGAAATGGATCCTCTTGAAAACGGCCATCTTTGTCTGTCTCTTGAGCGTAGCGATCGTTTGGAATCAAGAGGGACTGGGTACGAGAAATATTATAGTAAAGCGCAGGGGGGGTACCACGGGTTCTCAACTCCGCCAAAAATGGCGGATTCAGCTGAACTCCCAAAAATAGGAGAGTGTCGCTAACCCCTGGAGTATATGCGTCGGACGGACGTGCCATAGCGAAAGTCAAAGGGTTGATCCAGAGAATGTAAAATGCCCCCTTAGTAGGTGTTTGAAGTGCCGCACGCCAGTATATCGCCAATAGTTCCCTTCATATTCTGTACTTTACTTGGGGAGTATCGAGGCGCGGGGGTAAAACAATGGGATACTTCCCTGTATGATCTCGAAGCACTGCGCCGACCCCCAGTAGAAAGGCGTCGGTAGTAAGAAAGACCGTGCTTCAGGGGCGGATAAGCGACAGGAAGCCTGTATATCCTCCTTTAGGTAGAGAAAGCGCTGCAGCCCCTTTTGACCACTCAGCGGGGCTAGATCGTGGGGAAAAACCTTTAGAAGGTCTGTAAGGGGGTGGGCGTATCTCTGCTTTTGGGGGAAAAAAGGGGTATAATTTTCAAAACCAGAAATCCTAGCTTTCTTGCAAAATTGGTTAGGGAACTGACGAAGCACTACTTTTGGGCAATGAATAACCTTCGTTCTCACCCCATGTCCTAAAAAAATCAACTGCTTCCACCCCAAAAACACACTTTGCTGGAGGATTTTTATGTTATTGTCCGAAGGCGTACCAAAAAGCTGCTAAAATGGGTGCGAGTTCCCCCTTTTGCTGGATGCCACTAGAATATCATTAATATACACAGTGGGAAATCAAAGGGCGCGCAAAACTGGCCATTAGCGTTGAAAGGTTTTTGCCCCATTCCCTAAAACCCAAAATTCATATACCTGAATTCGTACAGTCCAAAAGGCGTAGTTTAGCTTTTTGGGTATGTCTGCAGAGTAACTGGGATCTGTGGGAAAACTCTCACTAGGTCTATCTTAAAAAAGATCTTTTTCCCTTTAAAATTTGATGGAAATTCTGAAAGTTTGGTAAGGGGACCTATCCGGCCCGGGAATTTTTCAGTCCCCCATAATCCCACACGCAGCCCTCCTTCCAGAAAAGGTTGAGGGCCAATGGAGAGGTGCCCCAACGCTCTTCGATGGTTGTATCGTTCCATCTTTAAAAGAGAAACGAACTCTGCCTTCGCCGCTAGAAGTCGGGCGGATGCAAGGCCGTGGTCGAGCGTACATGGGGGCCTGTGTTCGTATGATGGAAAACGTCGGACAAGCTGGTGGTTGGGGAAAGGCTCGTGAGAGTAGAAAAATTTTTGAAGGGCACAATGTGGATTATTTTAATGACTGTGATACGTGGGGTTCCACCTGTAACGGACTTCCAAGGGGGCGTGTGATGACGTGCGTTGCCAGGGTCAACAAGAGTCAAAAAAGAAGAAGCGTATCCCAGATGGGTTGGTAACTTTTGAACTACAAAACCCCTGGGAACTTAGGGCAAACCCCAAAACCATCGTGATTCCTCTGTGTGCCATAAGTCCAATGGTGTTCCGTTGGCCCCGAAGGTCAAGCAGGTGGGGGTATACTTTCGATCATCCTGGGGAGGAGGAGAATGCTGACGGGTGTCCTGTGTCCATAAAAAACTCTTGCCCGTGCATTGGTCTTTACCGTAGCAAAGACACAGGAGCGTCAAAAACTGCGGGGGGCTCGCATTCACTTGCCCCGCCGAAAATCGTTTCCCCACCACTGGGGTGGTGGCGGCACTGTTGGCCCTGGCACCAAAGGGGGAAGGTACCAGCACAAATTTAACATTGGGAAAGGGGAGAAAACGTGGATGGGACGCACCTTTTCCCTTAGACTTAGCCTCTATGTGGGACAAAAGGGCGAGGTCTTATATTCATGCGTCCTCAATGGCCCCAGTCTTGCAAGATTTGCGAAACATTCCGAAGTTTGCTCAGGTAATCCTGCAGCACGCTGTTGATCCTCCGTAGTGTCTAGACATTAAGACCCCCTATAAATGGTGGGGCCCCTGGGGGGCAGGCAGGTGACATTCCCTTTTTTGGGGGTTTGGGCCATTTTTTTTGGGTATTTTTTACGTGGAGAAAAATATTTTCAACATTGGATAAAGCTGGATTAGGTCAAGGGGGGTAGAAAGAGTACGGTCTGCAATTGTGATATCATTTTGTCGGCTGCAAAAGAATGTAAAAATAAAGTCTACTTTAAAAGAGGCAGGGACTTTACCCCCAAAAGGGAAATTCCGAAGAAACATGGGTCGAAGCACTGCTGTTGGCAAGACGTGTTTGCACCGTTAAAGTTTTTCATCTGCTGCCACAGAATAGACGGGCCCGTCCCCCCAAAATCTGGTTTGCAGTCTTGAGATGATGGGGGTTGGTCTTCGGGGCACGTCTAACAGGCAGTCTTTAGAGCCGCGAAAACTTTTAGTCCGGGGGGAGGGAGTTGGCTTTGTACGAGTGTGGCCTTCGGAGGCAAGGGACAGACAAAAAGCGTTTAATTTTTGTTGGTCGTTGGCCGAGGGGTTTTGCCCGGGGCCCTGGACTGCAGCAGCCAAACCCGTAAAATTGTGGTGGAAGGACGGTAGTGAACCGCTCATCGCCCCCGTCCCCCATTCCCTTCACTATTCAAAAGTGGGGGTTTAAGGCACTCCGAGGCACTAATTTTTGATCCGCGTCACAGGGTCAAAATTTAAATAAAAACACCTAAGTCTGCCTTTATTAAAATTTAAATACCGTCCCAACATATGAATAAAGTACACAGGTTGCTGGATCACAAACAAAAAATGCGCCACAAGGAAGACAACGTAAAAGTCGAGGACGTGTGAAGCACACCGAACCCGGGCGACAAGTTTGTAGGGTTACTAAACTCGTAACCCCTCAGGGAAAGAGGCAGCTGGGCCCGGGCGTAGGTGAGGGCCGTACCCCTGTAACCCCTAAGGTAGACAAAGGGGGCTGGCTAGGGCGTAGGTGAGATCCGTAGTCCCCGAACCCATACAGGTGCGAGGCGGCGGCCAGTGGTAGGTGGATCTAGTCCCTGGGAAACCCCTAAGGTGACGAGGCAGTTTGGCCCGGAGTAGGAGGTTCGTAGCTCCCCGAACCCTAAGGTAGACGAGAGGGGATGCCCGGACGTGTCAGGTCCGTAGCTCCGTGAGTGCTGTGTGGTGTGTGAGTGCGGTCGAGGAATCTATCCCCGTCCCGGTCCATCCTCGTAAGACCTGACGGTCCACGTGATCCGTGACGTGGCCGGAAGAAGGTGGGGGGCCCCCTTGTGGTGGTGTTTTCATTGAACCGCCTTGCTTCGAAGCCCCCCGCTGTGGGGAGTCACCTTGTGTGGTGGCGGGGTTAAAGCGTGGTCGGGGCCCCACCTATCTGGCGGCCTGCCTGCCTTTTGGGGGGTTTCGGTGGCCGTGGGCCCTCGTGGACCAAGCGCTCCCCCTTGTCATGGGAGGGGGAGCCTTTTCCGGTGAGGGCCCCTTTATGCTTCCCCCCCTTTTCCCTTCTTAGGGCGTTTCTAGGCCCGGTGAGCCCTTTCCTTCCGTCTCCCCTTCTTCCCCTTTTATACTTCACGCCCCGCCCCCCACGTGTTTGCGTGGTGGCGTCCCGTATATTCCCCGCGCCCCCCTCTATCTGGGAGTTGAGTACGCGGGGGGGGTTTGTAGTTCCCTTCGGTGGGCCACAGCTTTTGGTGGGGGGGGTTGGGTAAGACGGGAGGCCAGTGTGGCCCGTGGATCAATCGGCTGGTCATGCTTTGGCTGGGGCCAAGCGGAGGTGCCTGGGGGGCACCGCATGGGTCCCGCGGCTGCCCCCACCCCCTAGGCAACGAAGCGATTTTTCCCCGCTACCCGGGGAGCTGTTGGGTGAGGTCCTTCCCAACGACAGTTCCTTGGGAGCCCCGTGGTGGGGGGGGGGCGGGGGGAAAAGGAAGTAATTTGTTATGATCAACAATTAATTTACCCGGCCTCCCTCTCTCCCGACGTCCGCTTGCCTCACATCCCCCCATTGGATCCTCACATTCCCACCTGGCCCCTTTTCCGGGCCCGAGGGGCACGAAGGGGAGCCCCCTTCCCTCGTCCCCGGTCTGGGGGTCCCCCCAAAAGGGGACGCAGACGGTATTGAGAGACGACCCTGGCCCTAGGGGATTTCTACGTTGGACCCCTTGTTCGTCCAACTTTGCCCGGGCCTTGACTTAAGAGCAATAAGATATCTTAAAGGGCTATGGTGTGGTTCGCGCATCCGACTTATTTTGAGACAAGGACGAAAAAATGGTGCTACATACTTTTTTGCGCAGCAGAGATGTTCCCCTCGCTTATGAGGAAGCCACAAAGAGGGAAAAATGGAGCGAGACTTTACAGAGCCGAATCATTCCTCTGAAAATGTTGGAGCGGCCCTGAGAACTCCCAACATTTTTGCGGAAATAAAACATCACCCCACCTGCCGCCACCCCCTACCCTTCTTGGACGTGGTATTATAAGGAAAGTGGTGGCAATTTTCCTTGCCGCGCGGTATTTAGAGAAAAAAATTTGGAATGACCCCGGAAGGGCCCACCTGAAAAGGTATGGCAGGGAGGTTCAAACCGAGAAAAAAAACACTCAGGTCGGTGCTCTTCACATGCCCATAACGAGACGCATTCTCGTAACATCAAGCCATCCAAATTTCAATACAGCAAAGGCGTAGTTAAAAATACGCCCTTTTTTGGAGTTTTCGGAGGCAGAAAATACAA
This sequence comes from Chionoecetes opilio, assembly GCA_016584305.1. Classification (NCBI taxonomy): domain Eukaryota; kingdom Metazoa; phylum Arthropoda; class Malacostraca; order Decapoda; family Majidae; genus Chionoecetes; species Chionoecetes opilio. The sequence goes on along the minus strand of JACEEZ010003994.1, from coordinate 69,410 downwards.
AACATGTGCCGGGAAAAAGTTAAACAGGTTATAAGGTCAGAGGAAGAAAAACATGATCACCCAAATTTTTATGGATAAAGTCTCCCGATTCCATCAGGATCGGCCCCCAGTCTCTAAAAAAAAAAAGCCTTTATCGACCGCCCTGCAGTGATGAGTGCTACAGTTTTGGAAGGAAAAAATTTTTTGTAAACCCCCCGCTGTGGTCGATGCTCGGGGTTTGGGGTTTCCCATGCCAAGCGACTGTACGTCAATCCCTACTGCTCCATGCCGGTTGATACCCCCGAGTTCCGCAGTGTGGGACTTAAAAAATTGGAAGAAGACATCCTTATTTCCCCAAATCCCAGTTTACAGTTTGGGAGCGCCAGAAGAGAATTTTCCCCACAAAAAGCAGGCGGGGGAGGAAGCGGACTAGCATGGATGGCGCTGTTTTTCACCTAAGACTCTAATCAGCCAGTGCAGTTCCCCCACCACATTCTTCTACCAACCCTTTCCCTCCAAGGAAAGAATAAGTTCCGCTATTGCCCTGCGCCCTTGTGGGTTGTGACTTTTCTCAAAAGAGCTCCAACCACCTTGTGTAGTGCTGCCGCACGCGGGAAAAGACAATAGTGACCCCTCCTCTATGAGGCCCCCAGAATCCCACCCTAATAAGGAGTTCAGAAGCGGACCGCAGTTCAATGGTCCTTAGATCAGGGGGGCCCCCTCCGATAAAATCTCAATGCTGAGCAGAAGGGAGGACGTGCGTAAAGATAACCTATGATAGGGGGGGTACTGCCGTGACCCCTAAATCACTCCCCCTGTTACCCCCCCGAAACGGTAGCGACAAGCTTACATCACGTGATGACAAAGGGTCATAAAAACCTATGGACACACAAGCATTGATAGCCAGTGAAAGAATTTTCAAACCCTCTCGGGAGTATCAGAAAACCCTAGAGTGGTAAATCATCTTCGTAAAAAACGGTTTTTACTATGCCGCGGGCCCTCGTATGAGAACCCCCTTTTCACCCCCGGGATGTACGAAACCCCCAACCCGACATCGGGAATGTACAGAAAGTATTTTCCCATTTTCTAAACACAGAAAAAAGATGCTGGGCTTTAAAAATGCCCCCGGTCACAAGCCGAAAGGTTCTGAAAAAATTACGCACGAAAAAACATTTTCAATCCCCCAAGGGAATATCGGGATAGTGCAAAGGGGCAGGAACTAGTCCTTCTCATAAACGAGTTGGACCAGAAATTTTTGGGTTTAAAAGAAACAATGTAGGGAGGAAGGTTTTGCCCGACGGTTTTTTATACCTGTCACAACCCCCTCCAGAGGTGGGGGGTTTTTTAGGGGTGGTTGGGGCCTTTCCATCGTCGGGAGCCCCCCTTAATGTATCCGCTGCAATCACCCTTGCAGGCGTAGCATTTTCGTATCCATCTGCACAAGACCACACTTTTTCGTAAATATACTACCCAAATGAGGACATCCCCTCCAAGATTTGGGGACTTACCCCCAGCCCCCCCGTCCATTTTTCTCCTTGGAGACTGAATGGGCGGCATTTTCTGTGGGGAGATTCCACCAGAAACGTGCGGTGTTTCTCTCGTAACTTTTATAGATGGAAAACAATTTAAATATTAAAAAGGGAGAACCAACACATTTCCATTTGCGAGGGGAAACTGATGCTTTTGCCCTATCATTGCAGCCCCAAGGTCCCCCTCGATTCTCAGGGAGGGGGCCGATTCTCTTCGGGGAAGGCATTACCCATACTACTTAAAAGGTCCCCCCCCCTTTCCCCGATGTCTCCAAAATGGTGCCTTTCGTGCAGATGGGAGGGCTTCAAAAGGCTTGGGTTTTGAACATCATATAGATGATTTTCCCAAAAAAGAGAGGCCGTGTTTCTTTGTGTCTCGATCCCTTTTTCAGCCCCCCGAGCATCCCCGCCCCCTCTGGATTTTCCCCCTCGCCCCACCGTTCCGTGGGGATCAGGACGTAGGCAGCGAGGAGTCACTCCCGCCGTGCTGAGGGGGGGGCGCAATACTTTCCCGGCCAACTTTAGTAGACCAAAAAAAATCTTTTCACAGGTAAGAGCTAGATACCGGGGGTTATGAAAGAGGTGCATCCTCGGGGGGGGCTTTATAAAAATCGATTTGTGCATTACCCCCGGGGTCCAAAGGGTTTTGGGAAAGAGTGAGGAAAAATGAAGGGAAGTTTATCCATCCTCCCCCCCAGTTTATCCATTTAAAGGGGACCCCGTGGTGATCCCTTTACTGTAGCAGAGGAATTGCCTTTCCCATTTTGTGTCGTGGGCAAAGCCTTTCGTCTCCCAAAAGCTAGGGAAGATGGACAAGAAAAAGAGAGGCATAAATTTTTATCCCGAGGCGGGGAATCTTACAAAGTTCTTTTTTTCACCCGGAGCTATGTCAAGCCATGAAAGGTTTTTTCTGGGCACTTCCCAGGCCAAGATGATTACCATATTTCGAGCTCTGTATCTAAAGTGGGCTTAGTTTTTTGTTGAGCATCTATAATAGGACTGGATTTAAGGGAAACCCTTCCAAGTAGCTGGGGGGTTTTGGGGGGGGTGGTGATCCCGATCCCCAAGCCCCGGGAAGGACCATCACCCGAATTCCGGCCCAAACCAACTTATGGTGTGTAAGTTATTTGAAAAAAGGTAAATAGTCGACTTGTATGGTTTTTGGAACGGGAAAAATTTTTCTCCCCTTTCAGTGTGGACCCTAAGCATCACTCTATACCCGGGAAACGCTTATTCCTTAGAGTCATCCTTTCGGGGATTCGCCTTCAACAAAACCCTGTGACCATATTTTCGACCCGAAAAAAGGTTTCGACACGGTTTTAGAACGGTATATTTCAATCTCTGTATGAGTTCGGCTAAGAGGTCGTTTGCCTGGTTCCTCCAGGTTTCCTAGCCAACCGGGTTCTTAGAGTTCGAGTTTGGGAAATAGTCTTCTCCCAAAAACCGCTTCCAGGTGGCATCCCCCCAAGGGAGCGTCTTGATTTTAGCTCGTTGCGTGGCCCCCAAAGGTATGTTGAGTATGCCGAGGGGATTGTTAGTACATTATAGTGGAGATTTATCAATCTCTTTGCGCTTTCCCGGAGTCGGTTGCGAGAGAAGATTCAACTGCCCATTTATAAAGTTTGAAATGGACGACGAATGTGGCTTCCGGTTTTCCAACGAAGGGCGTAGCGTCATTTTTCAGAACCCGGGGATTATCCCACCCAAACCTGATCTTTACGATAAGAATTTCCATGTAGGAAGAGACCGGTTTTTTTTGGGTCATTTTTTACAATAGACTGACTTGGGTACCCCCTTCGGGGTCTCAAGACTGACTGTTCGGACAGGATTACTGAAAGTCCTTCGCACACCAGCTGGGGGGTGTCGCGCTAACTCCCTATCTTCACCGCTCATATCCTTTCGAAACTGAAAATGGGTGAAGGTACTCCTTGCCACACCCACTCGAAAGCGGGTGCTGGATTCGGGACCAGCTGGTGTCCCTTTTGGCAACCGGGGGTTCAGGATCTCCCCTCCCAAGTTATTGGGGATGCTGGTGTCCCCCCCCATTTGACTTCAAAGCCAGCCCTCCCGTTAAAAGTTTGGATCGCCTCCAACGCCTCCTGACTCAATAGCTTGGGGGGTTTTCTGTGTCTTGGATCAGGATCGCAACTTTACCGTGGGGAGAAGCTTACCAAAGCCCCTTTGGGTTTCCCAGACACTATTTGGAGACGCTTACCCTTTCCTGCTTTAGGATTGCCCCCATAGGCTACGACAGTCGGGGCCCTGGCTTCTCCCCGAAGTGTCCCTTTTTCAAAAGCCCTTTCCCCTCCAAAAGGGTTTTCCTCCCCAGGGAGCTTTTCCCAGTTTTTAGACCACTTTTTCAACATCAGAGTTTGTTCCTGTCTTTATGATGGGTTAAATCAGACGAAGGGTTTGGGTACGGTGTCGTATTTCCCCTGTTTAACAAAGGCGTAGCCTCCAAGTGTTTCATCTGTTTTACGGCCTGAAATAAGGCATTTTATAGTTCTCATGATTTTTTACCCTTCCGGATTCTCTTTTACAATTTTTAGGATTTGTATGCTTTCAAACCTATGTACTTTAACTCTCCCCCTTGGGTCAATCCATCCCGGAATGGCTTATCGCTCAAGAGGGGAGGCCGGACATCAGTTTTTTTGGGTACCGGACATGTAGGTGTTCCGGGAATGAGGAAGCTGATGCCTTTGGGAAAAGGCAGCTAAAAGACCCGCTCTATCACATTTTGCAGGCCGCTACGGACCTTTCGTTCGGGGAATCCCTAATCAGTTCAAAAGTTGGGAGAAGTGGATTTCTATGGGCAAAATAAAATAGAACCCTCCGCCAAAGTACGAGGACTGGAGCTATTGCGGTCTTCCCGGGGTGGGAGACGCCTTTGGGACGTTGCGTATTGGGCACACTTATATAATCATGGGGTTTCCCGGGGGGGGGCCACCCTCCTTTCTGTGATGATTGTTTTGGGCCCCTTTAAATGTGCGGCATTTCTGGTCGGAGTGTCCCGTTTGGGGACCTACGTGTGCAATTTTTGTCCCGGGTCGGGGGCGGACGGTGCTTACCGCTTCCCCGGGTGGGAGAGAGGGGTTTTTTGGGGGCATTTAGGTCCCAACCTTTTTTGAAAGGTGGCCCTTTTCAACAAGTTATGATGTTTTTAAATTCCTTATTTTTGTTTTAAGACCCTTTTTTTTTTATGTATTGCGTTATTTTAAATATTTTATTTATCTTAAAAATTAGTTTTTTTGTTTTATTTGTATTTCCCGTAAGCAGCGCAATAACCCCGCAGTTGCCGGCGCCTTAAAACTAATCAATCAATCAATGCTTCGAAGCTTCGGGGCACCACACCAGCATTACCCAAAGATCGGTAATACTGTAATGAGCTCCATGCTCGCTCCGGGAGGGTGAAACTGACGACCGCGAGTCCTATTCGTGTGAACAAGACCGTGTAAAGGCAAAAAACACCCACACTACCACCCACACACATTAGCCACACACACCACACACCACCCACCTACACACCCATACACACACACTACACTGCTATAGTTCATTTGGTAAAGCGTTGCCTGCCATTATGTGTAGATATAGAAAGCTCGGTTCGAACTCCTCACTGCTCCTGTGGATTTTTCACTGACAAATCGGGTGATTAATGTTTACCTTGAGCAAAGGGGTGGGTGTGTTTGGTGTGTGAGGTTCCATCATTACCCAAAGATGAGTAATAAGGAGTTCCATGCTCGCTCCGGGAAGTTGAAACAGGCGATCGATCGTAAACCCGACTTGCGTGGACTAAAACCACAGGTGAATGAATAACACACACACACACACGCACATTATTTCTGGTTTTTCTTAACCAGTATAGACCAGTATCAAGGAACCTTGCTCCGAGGTTCAGTACAAACTTGTATGAAATCAAGACTTAATTTGCGCTACACAAGATAGCCCACACTACTTTTGTTTATTGCCAGTCAACCTCTCGGAGACACTCACAATACAACATTCGTTTGTTGGAGTTTGCTGAGCTTCTACACCATGGCCCTGACACTACTCAAACACAGGACACACTTCTTCAATCACACAATCGGCTACAAGGTGCTACTGATATTTCTGGTAGGCCAGTTATTTACGAATTGATAGCCTTGAAACTAAAGTCAATGATCTAGTCTGGAGTCTGGAATTTAGCCAACAAGAAATTGATGATTTATTTGGTGAAAAAAGAAAGCTTATAAGTGAAAAGAATGAAGACCAAAAACACCTGACTGAGTTGTGAGAGTAATGAAGCACTCATAGCTCAAGTTATTGATCTTAAAAGAAGCTGCATCTACCATGAAGATTATAGTAGACGGAACAATTTGAGGATTAGTGGTGTAATTGAAGGTGATGGCGGCGAAACGTGGGAGAAAACCGCTGAGGGTGATAGAAAACTATGTCTTTCAGACACAAGCCTTGAACTACCGGCACTTGGAAAGACGGCGCGGCGCCCTAGGCTGGGACAGCGCCTTATGACGTCAAGCCCTACTATTCGTTTGCCCGCTTCACACACTAAGCTGAACTGAAAACAGCTATAAAGTTCTCCGTACATTAAAGGGGCTCGCATCTAACAATCAATGAGGACCTTTCCCTGCCGTCCCAAGAATTAGTTCGAAACCATCTCCCTCAACTCCGGTATGAAGAGAACCAAGGAAAAAACTGCTTACATTTAAATATACGACGCTTATAAATCAAAGAGGAGTACACATTCCCCAGAACACCTGACACCCAACATGAAGAGGCCACGACGAGACCGAACCCTCGGACCGTTCGTCACACCGAGCTCAAACCTTCGTTCGTTCTTATGAACCGGTAGTGAATGAAGGTACAAGGATAGTAGTTGTCCAAATTAGCCGGCCAATGCTCCTGGTACGGACCATGAGGTGACCTCGCAAGAAGTGAATACTGATAACTCTGTGGTGGAACGCAGCCCACTATTATGGTGCATATTCATACAGAACAGTAGAAGCTACCGCGGAGGGCAACACTGAGCCACTGGGTTCATATGGGGTACTACACCCCGGTCACGCGGGCTGGGAAACAAAGAAAGAGAGGTCAAGCGCGGTCACACGAGAAACTTTTCTGCAATATTCAGCCGGCAGCGCAAACGCGGCCCAAACTCGGTATATAATTGCGGCTGTTTTTTGAAGACTCCACATGTTGGTCTTCCGATAATATTCTTGTCAGAATATTGCTCTCATAAGTTCCCACCACCAACGGCATATTATTTGACATTTCATCTTTTAATGCACGCCTAATTCAATATCAGAATCTGAATAAATAGCTACATCGTGGCAAGAACCGATTCCAGAGCGAATTGTGACGCCCTGTACATTTCTTTGTAGCGTTTTTTTTAAGCGTTTTTGAAGAATACAATACCACCTAGAAACATTTACATGATTGTAGAGATGGTTTTTCATTTTACTTTGGGGGGGGTTGACGGTCTTTACTAACTAAAATTTTAGGGGATACCACTTATTATTGATCACTTTGATGTTGAATGGTTTGGATGTTTGATGTCTGTACGCGCTTTCCTATCAAGATCCATTTCATAATTCACCACCCTCTTTGTGTAACCAGTTTCTCCCTATTTATCCCTATTTTTCACGAAGACGCTTCTTCAGATAACAATCTTGAGAAGCAAATCGCCATTAAAACTCTTAGCGACCTCTGTTGAAAGTCCGTGTGACCAAAACACTGCAAGGTATTGTCTTTGCTGAATATTGCCGCCTGAATATTGACGGAAAAGTTGCTCGTGTGACCGCGACTTAAGAAGAAGTAAGAATATATATAGTTGTTGTAATACGTAGTTCTCTTTACTTACATCCCTACTTATTTGATGGATTTTATTTTCCCATTTCATGCCCTAGATGATAACTAATTAAATAATGTGTTTGTGGATAATGTATATGATCTTTCTGTTTGTAACTTAAATTACTACAAATTTAAACCGTTAGATTTTCAGTTTGATATATACGTATGATGATATTTGTATTGACTCATTTTTCACTAATGTAAGAGATTTGAACATTCCACAGTATGTATATATAACGATGAATGACCAAATGTTTCCAAGTGATGCCTCAATTATGCTCACTATCTTATCAGTGAATATTGCTAGTGTTGCAACAAATTACAACCATTTGAAGATCAAATATTAAGCTTAAGCAATGTTATATATGACGTTATTGTTTTTTTCTTAAACCGGACTTGACAGTGACATTGCCCCCTAATATGGAATTAATGGTTACACAATCCACTCCAAACATCGAAACAGGCACTGGGGTGTAGTGGTCATGTATGTGTCTGACCTATATTTATCATAGTCTGCATAACGTAAGTTTTGGTGAACCTTATCTTGAATGTCTGTGTGAGCTATTGTGTAGTAGAGATAAGTCTTTTCTAGCATATATATATCGACCACCTACTGGTAATATGAATAATTTTGTTAATAAATTAAAAGGTTTTGAATATATTGAGAGTGAGGCCTATAATGCCATTTATTTACTTTGTGACTGGAACATTAATTTATTGAAACAATAAAAATCACATGCTAATTAATTCACAACACTAATGTATACCTTTTCTCTCTTGCCTGCAACCACCAAACTCACCAGAGTAGCAAACGGCACAGTTTTCATGATAGATCACATTTGGTCTAATTAGGCTGAGCTAAATTCCACTAATGTCATAGTACATACTTGACATCTCTGATAATTTTCCATTTGGTCATTCCAGTGCCATACTGGCATTTCTAGTAATTTCCCGATTTCGTAAACACAGCGTGCCGGCACAACCCCTGAAGACTGTATACAAGAGAATACCAGGAACTTTGTTGATGTTATATCACAGGTCACATGGGATAATGTATTAGCTTCTTATTGCCTTAAAAATGCATGCATATGATAATCACTGGTACTCCCAGTAGCTTGCCTTCAGGATATGCAGGTGGTCCTGAGACAAGCACAGCCAGAGTCTCTGACGTGGTCCCAGGATCACTTCCCAGGACATCTCTACAATCAGCGTTGCACACCCAGTGGAGAGCTACATACTTGGTAGGGTCCTCGCAATGCTGCCATTTACTCCTGGATGATGTTGTACCGTTGTCAGCATCCTGTTCCGTCTCGTTGTTGAGGTTGAGATGACGAACTTGTCCAGGTCAGCTCCACCAGCCTTTCAATGGTAGCAGAGACTAAGGCTTGTCACTCTTATTGTCATCATCCCTACGATCATCGGTACGGCAGATGTCAACACACTCACATGACGCCTCCTGGGAATTGTGAGAGTCACGGATGTCTTGGGGAGGTGAACATCCAGGCGAGTTGTTGTAATCCATGTCCTCTGCAATTCCCTCACTGTCGGTTGGGTCAGCCCAGGTAGACACATCAGCAGCAGTCCTTCTCTGTGTGCAGCCTGAAAATTGAGAAAATTATTTGTGACAAATTTCATATGCTTTTCCTCTCTCTGCTGCAGTCCTTGCAGCCTCTCTCCTGCGTGCTGCTTGGAACCGTGACTCAATATCTTGTCATCACGCAGAAACAGATGTGGGCCTTTCTCTCTGTTCTATCTGATCCTGGTAGAACTTGATGTCCCTTGTCTTCTCTCCCGTTGCAGAGCAGTGCGGTTTCTCTCTATTTCCTGATTGGCATCTAAGAAGCTCCTCTGGTCGAACAGGCTACTAATTCCAGACAGAAGCACTCCTTTTCCCTCCAGGGTCACCTGTTCTACCTTTATTCTTGCTAGTATCCTTCTGTGCTTTTTGTGGAATAGTCAGGAATGCTGCGCTGCTTGTCTTGGTCATGGTCTTGGATCCTAGCCATCTGCCATAATGGATGATAGCCTCACTGTTTCTTGGACGAGGTTTGATGCTTAGGATTCCCTGTATTTTCTGGCAAAATCTGAGATGGAGGAAGTACTGGACAGGGCCCTGTCTGTTGGTAGGTAACTGTGGAAGCCACTATGCGGGTGAGATGGGTAGCCGATTCAGGAAGGTTTCTGTACGCGATCTAGTAGCAGGTCGGCGTGACGCTTGTCTCTTGGACTGCAGGTGGAGGTTCCTGAGAGTCGTCAACTTTGCGTCCTCGAGCTCCTTGCTGTCTGCATAGTGAAGTTTCTTGTGAAGTATCTCTGGTTTGTTAGCAGGGTTTCAACAGATCTGCACAAACATAACAACCCTTAGATGTTCGATGCTAAAACCATTGTGATTTTTGACTAGAGTGAATAAATTATATTTATACTTAATTTTTTTGACAATTTGTCTGTAAATATCACATGTAAATATTTCCATAAATGTTTCTATGCATTTTTGATGTTTCAGATCAGCATCTAATTACTTGACTTTACCTTCTTTATGCCCAATTTATTGTTGAAACAATAGGCGGAAACAAACATCAAAATGCTCCGAAACTGGCGTTTCAGAAAACGTGTATTACATAGAACTTCATGCTCATGAGGCCAAGGTTTTTCTGAATTTTGGCTTATAGTGTTGTAATTTTCGACTTTTCCAGTCAAAAAAGCATTGGAAACCGTGCAGGAGGGTATAAAAATAAGAAAAATTGTTTTTCTGAACAGGTCTAACCACACACCCATTCACTCACCATTAACCCATCACCCCCCCACCTATTCCCTCACCCCATCACCCATCGCCCCCCACACATATCCTTCAACCCATCACTCCACGGCCTTCCCATCACCCAGCCATTGCACGTCACATATTACCCATCACCGCTACATTAAGGTTGCCTCAATTCTCGCAACCCACTTTTTATCTTCACAGTTCTCGCTACTAGGCTGGGCTCACAAAGAAAAAAGGAAAAACAAGTGATCAGGATCATCCTAATAAGGGGCTTAAAACCTTCCCCGGTCACCTGATTCCAAAACTGTTGACATTGATGGGATTTCCGCCACAGGGCGGCACCTAATCCGCGGACAGGACAGAAGACAACAACACACACATACACCACACTACACTTTCGCTTATATATTATAAATAGATGTAGTTTAGTTAGATAAAATATACCTTATTCTATATCCCATTTCCATGCGACTTGGCATTGTAGAGAGAGAGGAGAGTAGGAGAGGGGAGAGGAGAGAGAGAGAGAGAGAGAGGAGAGGAGATGAGAGAGAGAGAGAGAGAGAGAGCGAGCGAGCGAGCGAGCGAGCCGAGTGGAGCGGCGAGCGGCGCACGAGCGACGCGAGCGAGCGAGAAGAGAGATGAGTCGAGATATAGAGATGAGAGAGAGAGAGAGATAGAGGATAGAGGAGAGAGAGATATAGGAGAGAGAGTAGAGAGAGTTATATAAGTACAGCAGGGAATCGACATGAATGTCCGTGCTCAAAGAACTTATTTATCCATGTAAACGATTTGTTCGCCCTTTTTCACAAAGAAACTTTCTTTGAGAAAAGTATATAACAAGTATTAGTTACACATCACGGAAAGATGTCAATTCTTATAAACAAAAATTTCACAGTATGTATAAAAAATACAAGTTTTTCAACGATTTTTGCTGCAAAATACCCAAAACATGGTTTGATTTGTTTGTTCTCCATTTTACCTATGTAGCTTTGACCCTAGACTAAAATTGACCTGACTGTATATATTGTCCAGCTTACAAGGTCTCCCCTATGCACATAGTCAGTTCTTTTCTCTGAAACGCAAAACGAAGTTTTTGTGATTTAGTGTTTTTTGACGGTTTACAAAACTTTGATTTATTGGGATTAGTTATTAATGAATTTTAATCTGTTTAGCCAGAAGGACGGCAGTTGCAACCTGAATCGTTTATACTCTGTACCGTTTTCGCCTAGCTGTTAAGGTATCACGTGTATATCTTAATGAAAATTAGTTTTTTAAACTAAACTTTCCATAGGCAGTGTCTCGAACTTCGCGGAATTCCTGGCAAAACTATTGGTTTGTGCTGATCTATATTCTGGGACTGAGAGTGCTTTGCAAGTGTGGGGGGGTGTAAATCCAGCTTCTTTGGCTGTGAATAGAGGAGCCTGTGCAAGGGTGCGTCCATACCCCATCATCTTTGCAAACACTTGTAAATGGACTGGGTACTGGGCAAGTTGTATGATCAAAGTAAGTTGTGTTGGCATCCCTCGCAAACACCAGATCACTGATCTTGTTTTTTAACGGGGGTGATCGTAATCTTGCTGAGTCGCTGGAGGTCCTGGTGATGGCTCTCGAGGCGCTGCACTAGGAGGCAAAACCGTGGGGGTTTGAGGTCTTCTGGCTCAAGACCAAGGTGTTTGGAGGCTTACAAGATGAAATAGTACATGAAACATGAAACATGCTCATGCGTGCGGCGAAGACATTGAGATCTTGGAAAGTTTTACATACCTTGGTAGCATATGATAAACTACTGGCAATCACCTCAACAATACACAATTGTGATCAGATATACATGTATGATTCAACCAACGTTACCTTGATTCGTTGTGGCCTCCACCCTCCTCTCAATTGACAGCACGCAACGTCAACAAACTTAGCAGCAAGCCAAACCTCACCAAACGAAGAACAACCCAATAGCCTTCGTCACAGCATCAAGTATATTTTATGACACTCCAGCATACAATAGCCGGTCATGACCCCTGTATCTATGTGCCAGCTGCTGAACTGTTCACTATAACAGGAGCTTCACCCGACCCTCCTGTCAACACTCTAGCCGCTCTCCTACCAAAAACAGCTTATAGCTGCCCTTCCCTGACAGTACCACGCAGTGTTGCCACGTCGCAGCTCAGCCTGCTTCGAGACACCGAACAATATAAACATCTTAACAAACTTATGAATTTACACTACTTATCGCCATTAAACAAAATTCCCTCTTTTGTTTTTTTTTTTTTTTTGTGTCTTTCTTCTTACTTCGTAATGGCTTCAAGCAGTTTCAAGAGGTGATAGCTCCTTTTTTTGGTCAAGCAATTTGCTATTTGCTTATAGGTTAGCTATCCACTCCACTGACGCAATTATCTTGCTTTTCTACATGTTCTTTCAGTCAAGCCGATATTAATTCTAAGGTTTTATGCCTCCACTTTCTTCATGGACCTTAAGGCATCAACAGTGCTTGTTATCTAAACAAACACATTTTTATTAGGTAAACTTTTAGCCTATCCCAATGTCTTCCGGAAGAATTTTCCCTTGTGTAAATAGGGCACTCTCACCACTTCCAACAATGCAGTGTTTATCAGCAGCTAAAGTTGACTTGAAACGACTCCTTCTGATTGTTCTTGATTTCCACATGATAGGACATCTCTTAACTATTTCCATCAGCTAGAAATATATAAATCCCCCCTGAGAACCGAGCAATCACTCGGTTAGCAAATGATGCGTCACTGTAACCACTCAGATATTTACATCGTCAGTTAACACTGGGAATAATAAGGCTGATTTTGGGTCTGTTTTCACTCTCTTGAATCACCTTGTTGTCTGCCATAGAATCTCCCATTGCTGCATTTTCCAAACCGCGTTACTCAATGGAACCACATCAAGGAGATATCAGGTCTTGTCTGTGTCCCTATCCATTTAGCTGACCTACAAGGACCTGTACCAATGTATTTCTCCTCATTCAATGGCATTTTCCCTTCATTTGAACTCTTCTTCTGACTTATCCCACTTGATGCGGATATTTGTGTAGCTCTCCTGATTAAGCTTTTCCATCAACATTTCTTACTTTACATTAATACCTGCATAAACTTTGTAGCTGCCCAGAATCAGTGTCACCAATCATAATGCCTTCTGCAATTTGATAGTATCGACTTTCTTTCAAAGTTTCCTTGTGCCTCCCCAACAGAAATCATCGACATGGTGCACATACTATTCCCCTCGAAAGATGTCACCTCTTGAACAATAACATAGCCGGTCCATAGATCTCGATGGTCTCATACCCAGTCTCACCAGCTGCGTCCTTATTAGACGGTCTCATACCAGGCTCTAGCAGCATCATTAAGACCGATATACAGTTTTCTTTCCTTTCCAACCTTGCCACAAGAAAAACTCTGTGGTGGCTGCAAGAACACTTCCCGATTGATCTGATGGCCTGTAGTATGCTGCCCGTTTCTGTCAATTTGTATTACATGTCCCATTTCTTTCCTTAACATATACTTCATGCCAGTCTCAGGACGTACCTTACTAAAAGTTGCGCCTCCGTGGGTTATATCATCCTCAGTTCTTCCTTCAATCTTCTTGCTACTAATCTAGCTATTGTTACTGTGCGTGCCCTCTTTGGTTCTGCTTATTCTGTTACACTCATCTTGTAGATAAGTTGCTTGGCGCTTGGGGCGAGGGTTCCACATTCCACATCCTCGAAGACTTCCATTTGCTTTTCCAATTCTCATTTCTTTCCTTTGGCATCCATAGTCTTCTCATCTGATATGGTGATCATAGATCTCTTCATCTTTCTGCATCTCTCGATCATATCTAGCACATCACACCTCTTCCAATCCGTCCACGATGCTTCACGCATTCTGTTCATTGCGATAATTAAGCAATCCTTGTACTTTTTCCTGTCGCCTTCCCACTCTACTCAAAATTTTGACGTTCATAATTCACGTCATTGGATCTGCCATCTTAACTTCATACCTTTTTCCTACCTATGGTCCAGGTTGTTTTTCTTTCTGGCCTCAAATCACATCTTGCATTTACTTCCTTTCCATTATCCTCTCCATTGGTATCATCATCATCCTCACTCTCGTACTCTTGACTTTGTTGAGTGCTGACTTTCTGTTCATTGTCTCCCTTATACTTCTCGTATTTCCTTCATGTCACTGTCACACTGTTGGCTGGGTTCACCATATTCCTTTACTCTGCATATGTGAGCCCGCACCATTTGTTCCGCCATGTCTCAATACGTTACTTTTCCATCCTTCCCAATAACTCGTGCCCGGACCCGACATCTGTCCTCACCATCCGCTTGTAATACACGTAAACTGTTTCACATTCTCATCCTCCGTTTTACTCTAATGTTGTGAAATAAGGCTCTTCGAATTCTCATCGTTGAGCATCAGCTTTGACAAAAAATTTTCTTCTCTTGACCTCCGCAGAGCTATCAAATTGTTGGCCTACAGTCTTGATTGTGGGGGGGGTGATATTTCTCTAATGCTGAAGGGCCATCGCCTCCTATATTTGGCCAGATTTGTATTAAATCTGAAAACCAACTGATTTTGGCGGAAACCCATGGTTTTGTTTATGTAACAGACGCATTCCTCGCTGCCACAGCCCAAGCAAGTGCAGTCTCCAATATTTCCAAATTGTTTCCTCTTTAATCTGTCAGCACGTTGTTCTTGCAACACGGCATTGAGTCTTTCACATAGACCCCATTGCTCCAAGGTCTTTCCGCTGCAGTGCACATTACTCTCTGATACATTAAATTTGTCGACATACTCCATGAATTCCTTTTAATTAAATTCCCCTCCATTTTCAGTTAAAATTTTCTTGGGAGCCCCAACAATGCCACCCAATGCCTCATCACTGCATCTACTGATACCTCTGCTGCTTTACTTTGTGATTACACAGGCATTCATATCTTGTGGCCATATCCACCATACCCTGAAGTATTTCTCCTTCCAACCTTAAGGTCATGCTGATCATCTCATAACTAATTGCGCCATTGGCCCTGACCTATTGGTCTAGAGGGGCTTTCTTAAACTTGATACCTGTTCCGGGGGGCATGTCGCTTCTAGTTTCCTAATTTTCTTCCTCCACTCCACATTTTTGATGCCACATCCTTTTTAATTATTTGAGTCGCTTTTTTCTTTAGAGGGTGAGCAAATTGTTTGTGCAATTTTAACGCTTTCTTCCTGGAGGTCTACCTCTCCTTGAGTGTACAAGGACATATTTCATGCAGTTTCTTTCACCTTCAAATTCTGGCACATTGTTGTATAGGAGATAAGCATAATGCCCGTACTGTTATTTTCAAAACTTGGAACTTCGCACTCCTTTCCAGTGATAGTTAACGGTCTCCCATAGTTTATCACTCATGCGCATTTCCTTCATAAGGTTTTACTAGCAATAGATGGAATGGTCCTGACAATGTGACTCAGTTTCAATTTCTGAATTTTCCTCTTTATTCATATACCCAGGTATCTTCACCCTTTTGCGTGCCTTTACCGATTGATCCATCACCAATCTGAATATTTACTGGTTCTGTATTTTTCAACAGAGACCTTTTTCATTTTATCTAACTTTCCTCTATTTCCTGTAACCAACTTTTCACCACAATACATTTACTTAACAGCCCGTGTCCAATACAGCACATCTATTGTACTCTGTCCCCTCAAACTTCATTGTGCTACTGTGGTCCTCAAATGAAATTATCTAGTCATAAGCACCTTGTCCTCTTTCCTCTTATCACAATTCCTTGCCTCAATGACGTCGTGGAACCACACTCGAAACACGGCCACCCTTGGTCATATCCCGACCTTTCTCAAGTTTTTTCCTTGGGTATCTGCCGTACCTACTGTACCTTCTACCTCTATTCCAATTGCTTTGCCATAATTTCCTTTGGGGGGTTTTTTTTTCGATAATTTGTGGGTCCCATGACGTCCTCGCTTCCTGAACATCCTCACATCCAGTAGCTTTTAGTCCTGCTCATCCTTCTCTCATCTCCTGCGTGTCATGGGTCCTTGGTTACCATATAGTGGTTCCTCCTTCACCTGTACCCCATGATCCAAGTCACTACTTGAACCAGCACTGTTTTCGAACATTATTTTCCTTGTTGCTCTTACTTCCTTAAATGACAATGTTTTGTTGAGGCCATCAAACTTGTTCCTTCTGCACTTTCGATAGTCTAGAAAATCTTTAACAAGTCTTAATGCAGCTTTCCTCAGGTATCCATTCCTTTCTCTTTCATTTTCAAATACTTTTGTATCAAATTCTCTCTAAAATCACAATTGGCATCACCTCCTTCCTGACGCATTTCCTCGAAATCTTTATTATGCCCATAAATTTTCCTTCTCTCTGGTCTCTTTAAGAAAGCTACGATCAGTTTATCTTAGGGAAATATCTACCCCATATCTTCTTCTTGTCGCAGTTGAAAGCTTATTTGCCACTTCCCTAGCCTAGCCTTTCAACGTGAGATTACAACCAGTGCTTGCTTATTCTACTTAGATATGTTATTTCTTTCCAGCATCAAAACATCCTCCTTCCATTGTTCAACTCTTCTATCTCTTCCAGTACGTGGCGGAGTTTTAAGTACAGAATGCCATTTTACACAAGACCACATGGTACCTACTGCCCCTTCACGTTCACTACGCTCTGCTACCACTGATAACTACTGGCCAATCACCATCACAAAATCACAATTGTAGATTCCTATATACATGTAATGATATCCACACGTTACCTTGATTCGTTGTGGCATCGCACACTTCTCCAATTGACAGCAACTCAACGTCACAAACTTGCGCAGGACAAGCCAAACCTCACCAAACGAAGAACAACCAATATCCTTTTAATCAACAGCATCAGATACCATTATGAACGACTCCATGCAACGAAATCTCCGTCAATACCTGTAGCTATAGTACCCAGCTGCTGACTGTGCACTATAACAGGAGCTTCCGACCTCTGTCAACACATCTACCGCGCTCCTACCAAAACAGCTGATAGCTGCCTTCCTGACTGGCCACATCAGTGTTGCCACGTCAGCAGCTCACCTGCTTCGAGACACCGAGACAATATAAATCTAACAAACTTATGATTACACTACTTATCTCATTAACAGCATAGTCCATAATCATGGCGGGTCACGTCAAGAAGTCTTTACGGCGGATTGGCATAGCCCACGGTGTTATGGACTCGCTCAAGAAGAGTATTTGGCGTTGTCGGTACCTGTGCAGGAGGACAAAGATCCGGATCTTGAAGTCGCTTGTGATCGCTGTCTTAATCTATGGTTGTAACACATGGACACTGAATAGCGACTTAAAGAGGCGAATCGATGCCTTTGTTAATAAGTGTTTGCGCAGAATCATGGGGTATTGCTGGGATGATTACATGTCAAATCAGCAACTGCACCGTGATACTGAATCGAGGCTTATTACCTCCATAGTCCGTCAGTACCAACTTCGGCTATATGGACATGTGGCACGCTACCCTGAAACCGATCCTTCCCATAGGGTTGTATCTGTAAGAGACAATCCGGCGTGGAGGAGGCAAAGGGGGCGCCCACAAGGCTCAAGACTGGGGCAAGTTGATGTTTCCTTTCGAGAGTTGATTGGTATAGGAAAGGAGCCTGCATGGGGACTTGCGCGCCCCCCGGCGTATGCCCCCAATGATTGATTGATTGATGATGATAGATGATCTGCCTTCAAAATTTGGGCAATTTTTTTTTTCACCACATTTTTATGACATTTAGTTTATTATAGTAGCTTTCGTACGTGCGATCACGCATATGGACTTTTACGAGTAGTTTACTTTTAAATATCTTTTTTAAGCCGTGGTTCAGTGACTTATTATATTCCCGTAAAAACAATATATGTTTACAAAAAAACCTTTTGCGCCGTTTGCTGCTTTTATCTTAACTATAATAATGTAAATCACATAACAAATAAACGTATAAGAACCCAGGCTATACTTACGTAGGACAGAGTAAAAGCCGTTTAATCCACATCAAAATCAGGTGTTTACTGCCGCGTCGGGCGTTGTTAATTGTTCTGCCTTAAAAATCTAAAATACCACACACTTGAATCGGAATTGCGGGTGTTTATATAGAATTGGAATATGCCAGCCGGATCGAACCAGGGCCATCAAATTCGTACAAGTAACGCTAGCCCTAACCACGGATGCGACGACATGTTAGGCTGAGTAGCATCAAGTTTTATCCCTCTTCTAAGCTAATCTTTCAGCACTTTCCTGCAACTCCTACAGCGCTTACACCGTCCATCAAGGTACGCAAACACATGATGCTGTAAAATAACCTCTTTTTTTTTTCTCTCTCTCTCTCTCTCTCTTCTCTCCTCTCAATCTCTCTCCCATTCTCTCATCTCTCTCTCTCCTCTCTTCTCTCTCTCATCGCTCTTCTCTCTCTCTCTCGTCTCCTCGTCTCTTCTCTCTCTCTCGTCCTCTCTGCCTCTCCTCCATTCTCTCTCTCTCCTTCTCTCATCTCTCTCCTCAGGGGTGTCCGCTCTCTTCTCTCTCTCCTCTCTCTCTCTCGTATCTCTCTCTCTCTCTCTCTTCGTCTCTTCTTTCTCTCACTCCTCTCTCTCTCTTCTCTCTCTCTCCTCTCTCTCATCTCTCTCGTCTTACTCTCTCTCTCTCTCTCTTCGTCTCCTCTCTCTCTCTCTCTCTCTTCTCTCTCTCTCCTCTCTCTCTCTCTCTCTCTCTCTCTCTCTCGTCTCTCTCTCTCTCCGCTCTCTCTTCATCTCTCTCTCTCCTCTCTTCTCTCTCTCTCGCTCTCTCATCTCTCTCGTCCTCTCTCATCCCCCCCCCTCTCCCCTCTCTGCTTCGTCTCCTCTTTCTGCTCTCTCATCTCTCTCTCCTCTCATCTCATCTCTCTCTCTCTCTCGTCTCTCTCTCTCTCTCTCTCTACCCACCCCCCAAGGAGGGAAGGCCAGCTTTATTTGGAAGTAGTGTGCTCCAGAGCAAGTTTACACCCACTGCTGATGGAGTTTGTGTGTGATTTGGGAGGCGGTCACTTAGACAGTCCTACTAAGTTTTGCTGAAACCTCATGAAAATTGACTTGTATTTTACTGATAGTGATTTCACACTATGCTACACCTTTCCGCAATTAACTCCTCTCCTCTCTCATCTTCTCTCATCCTCGTCTCTCCTCCTCTCTCTCTCTATCTCTCTCGTCTCGTCTCTCTCTCTCCCGTCTCTCTACAGTCTCTCATCTCTTCTCTCTCTCGTCTTCTCTTCCTTCTCTCTCTGTCCTCTCAAGGCTCACTCCTCTGCGTCTCTTCTCTCTCTCGCTGCTCTCTCTCTCTCTCTCTCTCTCATCTCTCCTGCTGTTCGCAAAACTAGGGTACCTCTGTATTAGGAAATAAACCTTTTTGCACCGTCGAATTGCCTAAGATCACCTACATGCCTTGCCCATTAACTCTACCTTCGATTGCGAGTGCATCGGGTAGCAGAGCGGAGGCGGCTTTTGAGCCTCTATCACAGCGCTCACTATAAGAATCCTGCATGCGCCACCACGGCGAGGGCCAACCATCACAGCCGCTCAGTGACCTCCCGTACCTACCATCCGAGCCTTAGAAAGTCACTTGCCTACAGGCGCTATAAGCACCATGTAAAAAAAAATATGAAAAAGGGATGTTGCAAACCATCACGGTTGTCCAGACTCTTGACGTTACATTAAGGGGGTGGAGCTAACGTGATCGCTGGGTTTATGATTGTTTTTATTCACATATATCATTATTCCGATCCATTTATGCCCGTTATATTTGCCTATATTTTGCTAATTACGTATATCTTAATCACCACGATGGCATGTTGGAAGAGGTCATACTAAGCAGCAAGATGGACATCAAGTTTCGCGAAAAGAAACTGATAAGGGGAAACATACGTAGGATGTTTGATGGGAACGGCCCCTCATAGCTTCCCGTCGCCTTCAAACGTATCCTCAACCTCATATTTTGTTATCACCCTTCAATAGCTTTCTCCTCTCACCACTTTAAAGTAATCATCCAGACCCATTTTTTCTTTGCACACGTCATGTTGAATGTTCATTCAAACACGTAATCCACAAAAATAGTATACTTTCCACGCCTTATTTTCGTAAAAATCCTCTTATTGGTATAAGCGCGGCAAAAATTTTCAGCCCGCATTCCCGCTCGCCGCATTCCAGTACCAGCCTGCCCCTGGCATCTGTCAAGCAATTCAAGCTGCAATAGCCTTTTTGGTTCTGCCCAACATTTGAGCGATGAACTGTTTGTAGTGTGTCTCCATTTCCACTCACGATAATCATGACTGATATCGCAGGATATTTTATCTGCCGTTGATTTTGTTAAGTGACTCCTTTGCCTGATTATTAGTTAGGTACTTCCAGAGGAAAGCTGAAGTTTTCAGATATTCTTGGCAGCTTTGAATTTTTTTTTTTTTTTTACATTTGTGCCTTATACGCGCCGTAGGCAGTGGTGAACCAGGACTCGGATGGTAGGCTGCTGGAGGTTCACTTGAGGGTTTTCTGTTGGTTTGTCCTCGCCGTTTGGTGGCGCAGGCAGGTTTCTTAATAGTGACGCCTGTGAGGCTCCATGCCGTCCCCCTGTTTCCTCCGATGCAACTCGCAGTCGAGGTAGAGTTGATAGGCAGGGCATTGGGTGTTCTTTTTCTTAGTCCACTCGACGGTGGCCAGAAGGTTGTTGGGTTTTCTTCGGGGAATCGAACTCGGGTCCCCGAGAACGCCAGTTCGGAGACCTCTAACCGCTCCCCACCGCCTCCCACTGTAACAGTCGTCAAGCAAATTTTATATTCATCATATATATTATATATATATATATGCATATATTATATTATATATTCTTATATATAGATATATTATATATATATATATATAGTATATATATATATATATATTATATATATATATATATATATATATATAACGCGACGTTCAAAAAAAAAAATCTTCAGGTAACTCATCTGCTTCCATTTTGTTCTGATAAATATGAACTGGTGGTGCGTGCCATCCACATCCAATCTTTCTTTTGCGTTTAGGTCCGCTGCTTTACCACGACCACGATACAGTTTTGCACCTCGATGTCCAGGTTGTATATATATATATAATATATAGATCATATATTATATATAATAATATATATTATATATATATATATATATATATATATATAGTATATATATACTATATCTAGGGTATAATATATTTGTAGTGACCATTGGAGCGATCTCCCATTAATGGGGCTTAACGCCATCGCTTAAGGACCTTAATGACCATCTAATCTGTCACTACACTGTGCCGCCCAGAGTCCACTCACTCCGTTCTGCTATTCTTCGTGGACTACCGCTATAACTGTAGTACATATTCCCGCCTTAAGAACTTGTGTACCTCACTTAGTGTTTCGTGTAGCCCGTGGCCGGCTAAAGTAATACTACAATTGTGAACTCGAGTGTAAGCTTCTACGACACGATGGATACCGTCAGTGCGACATACGCCTACTCCGCATTCACACCTACGACATCGAAACGTTGCTCATGCACCTCGAGAGGCTTCATTGCGGGTCCCCTGACATCACAGACCTCTACAAGTTTCAGGCGCTTGTCAGGGCGCTTTTCCGTCTGACGTCGCTGCCCGAATCTCCTCAGAGCTTACGGCGCCCTCTCGCTGACGGGAAATATGAGAGCGTTGAAGGCTGCCTTTCGTGCCGCGCCCACTTAGGAGGTTCGTGCGAGGCCCTTATTAGCGGAGCTCATCACACTACCATATGACGTCGCCGTCCTTCAGAATTCCTTCTCGCCTAATGCAAGACCTCACAGAGATGGTGAGTTCCCGTTGTCGAGGCCGCATGCCTCACTACCGCACCCTAGGATCAATGCATGCCCCACCCCGTTCACAGTTAAGCTGGCGGGTTTTTATGTGTGCCCGATCACCATAAGATACGCGAGCTCGTTGACAACATTCACTTGCGCCTACACCACGTCCACCTACCCCTACTCTGCCCCCACCCCACTTCTGTGTCTGCAGCGCCTCCGACGGGGCCCGGGAGCCCGCTGTTGTTTACCCCAGATGACATCGCTACAGGCTCCACGTAGGTTTCCTCCAGTGCAACTTGAGCAGAACCAGGTGCGCTATGAGGGCTACGGGAATTCCCGGGCGCACAGCTCTTCAAACAGATGCCCGCGCTCTCCGTACATGGCTTCCACCTTGCAGTGTTTGGAGTCCACTTTCCTCAGCCGCCCACCCCCCTACAGAGCCACGGTATTGTTATTTCCATGGTCGCTTCGGCGCGGCACCCAAGAGAATTGTTAGACTCCATGTTCATGGGTCGGGAAACCGGGCTAGAGCGTCGGAGGCTGGTGAATGCGCGTCTGTCTCCCCGCCCATCCTATCGTGCCTCCACCGCATACACTCTCTGTCACTGTCCCTGTCATGCATATGCCCAACCCGCCCATCCCCGGTAGCGCCGCTATCCGACTCCCTGCACAGGTTCAGCCGTGCCCCTCCGCCCCTGGCCAACCCACCACAGATTCTCGTATCACTCTGTCGCCGTCGCCCGCCCAATCTCCTGCAGCGCCTCCGACTCCTTCGCCACCCTCTCTGGCCGCCCGACGCTGCTTTGGGTGGCCGACCCGCGGTCAGGGAGGCGTTACCTGGTAGGTTCGGGGGCGGAGGTCGTGTGGTGCCACCACGCCGATGAAGCGCCTCGCCCAGCCCCGCCCGCTTACGACCTCTTGGAGGCCAATAACACCTATGGCCACCTATGGTACGAGGACTCTCCGCTCTTTTCTTCACGCCTGTCTTAAACCTTATTTAAGAGTCTCTCGTGTGTACCTTATCGATTGCCTTACTAAAAGTCCAGGAATATTCTATCATAATTCTTATCTGCTGTCTCATAACTTTCCTATAACAACTTAATAATTTGTAATAACATGGCCTACCCTTAGGTGAATCATGTTGTGATATTGACCAAATTAATGTTTTTTCCTAAATGCTGCTGTAAAGTTCTTTTTTACAACTATTTTCAATAATTTACCTACCACTGATGTTAGACTAACGGGTTTCGATTGGACATTAGTCCTCTATCCTCTTCTAATATGGGGACTACATTTCCACATTCCCACACTTGTTACAGAACGACAGTAATCCCTGATGTCCGCGCTACCCCGGGCCAATAGTCTTGGAGATCTTCATCTGG
Source organism: Chionoecetes opilio (assembly GCA_016584305.1). NCBI lineage: Eukaryota > Metazoa > Arthropoda > Malacostraca > Decapoda > Majidae > Chionoecetes > Chionoecetes opilio. The sequence goes on along the minus strand of JACEEZ010003994.1, from coordinate 46,064 downwards.
TTTTACGGTGAGAGAAATGACCAGACAAAGGACTTCGTGAGCCACACGTATAGATGAGGGGACGGCCTCATTGGGGACAACCGATGATAAATGATGTTACATTTTGTGGTCGATCCGGAGGAGAAACATTTCTGGTACAGGAGGCTTGTCGTATGTATATAAGACGGCATGTATAACTTATATAAGCATGTATGTAGGCACCACCCCGTGCCTTCACCACTTACACTAGTATTAGTCTTACAATACGTATATCTCGTAGGATACACTGGGCAGTGAAGACAGGATTCCTGCAGTCGACAAACTCATCAAGGGTCCACAGACGAAGTTTGGGAACTTAGGCAGGTTATAGAGGGTGGTCCGTTTAAATTCAACCAGCTTTGGTTTTTCCACAGCACACCACTTGAATGGTAGTGGACTCACTTGGTGTTAAGGCTGAACATCCAAATGGGGACCGTTCTTGGCATTAGATGATATGGAGTCTCCGGGAGAAGCAGAATTATTATTTAAAGGGGAAGAGGAAATAAAGGAATTGTGGAGGTGACATATCGTTGGTGGCTTGGTCCGTAGTGTACTACTGCAGAGAATGGTCACCACATAATAGAGTCGGCCTATTAGGACACCGGAATATTCTAATTAAGACACTAGCATGTTTTATTTGGGACCCTATACGGTATATGTCCGCCAGTGTAAATGTGCGCTGTAAGTACCCTAACACAGGAATTCGTCGGTGGGTCCTACATAGTCCACCGCACTTCTCCTTTGGCGGGGACAGAGTGATGTCAATTGTCCGAGAGGGGCTCTCCTCAGAAACTATAACACAGAGCACCCAGTGGGTCCCATTAGTAAGTGAGACCAATACCCTTGATATTCCGCAGAAACTGAAAACTTAGGTACATTAAGGAGTCTTGTAGACAATCCAACCTTATTGTGGGTGGCTGCAGTTGTTCCGTTCTTGAATGCTCAATGTTATGGGGACGCGTGTTATATTCTGTCATTGCCTCCCTCAATATTGTTAACAACGTCACAGTGAGGGAGTTTGATGCCCCAAAGGAGGAATCTACACCAAGTAGCAGGTAGAGGGGAGGATGTTCTTTTTTCGCGTTGTTGAAGAATGAGACCTTAGGATAGTCGTTGTGGGCGTCATGCCGAGTCATATGCTAGTTGTATTGCCATCCTTCAGCTGGGCGGCCTTCTGGTCCTTGATAACAGGCGAAGATTCATGTGGTTAAGAGATATAAAATTTGTAAAAAATAATAATTGCTCATATCCTATACGTTTCGGTCACAGAGGAGGACTCAACCCAAGAATCAAACATTCTCGATAACAAGGATAAACGACTTGATGGTATTCTGCCCTACTTTAATCCTGGCTGACCTGAAATCCCTCGTATATCATCCTGGAGTTGTACTGACGCATTAAGCAATGCTTGCCAACGTTAGAGTCATAATCCTTAGTGGTGGATGATGGAAGTGTGGCGTGTAAGATCGACAGTGCTTTCCCCGTAAGGAGGCAAAACCCGGACTAACGGCCAAAGGTATCGTTTGGTAGTAGCCATCATCTCGGCAACGCGCTCGAACCTCTAGAAGGTGTCAATGTCCTCTTAATCCTTGTGAAATGGGTAATTAGGGACTGGATACAGGTTTATAATGGTAATATTAATAAATGGCGTTACCTTGACTACAATTCTGCCAGTTTAATATCGTTGTCTCCCCTCTCAGCTTGTCTCTCTATCTGTCTTTTCTCTCTCTCTGCTTGTCTTCTTAATCACTCGATGATTTTGTTGATTACAGGATCAAACTTTCCAAAACTCCTTTTCCTTGCAGCCCTCGCCCTGCTCCTTCATGCTTCGAAGGAACACATTGCACGCCAAACCATGTTATACACAGAAAAAAAAAATAAAAACAAATCGATAACACCAAAGAACTAAAAAAAAACAAAAATGATAAACTTTACAGAAGCAATAGAGACAGACAAGCCCAGAAGTAAAATACTTTCTAAATTCGGAAGCTTTCAAGCATTGCTCCTGGGCTTCAGGCAGCAATGGCGTGCAGCAGCGACTTTTACTAATCAATAAAGTCCACAATTCCAATAGTATATATCAATTGTATTCTACCCTGGCGAGGTCACCAATAGTTCCCAGGGCTGAGGTGACTATCAATTAATATTATCAATTTTCAGATGGTGGAGAAGAAAAGTCCAGGAGTAACTTGATACCCCGAATATATTTACACAAACAAAGTGGCAGATAACTGGCTAGCGATTCTGGCAACTGAGCAGCTTGACACCCACTGGGGTTAGCAGCAGTGGGATGCCGTCCTCATTGAACGAACAGCACCCCTCTTGACGAAGTCCGAGAGGCTGTAGCAAAGTTTAAGGGTGGAAGGCAGTGGTTGTTTGTAATATCAGTGGCTGGCTCCTCAAAGCTGGGAGTGAGGCCATGAAATTCCTACGGGTTGCATCTGTCCCTGACTGCAGTATGGCAATCAGGTACCGATTTCACGTCTGATTGAAAAGGTGGCTGGTCGTCCCTATCTAGGAAAGGTACAGGGGACCGTCAGACTGCAACAACTACCGCGGTTTACACTGCATCAGCGTACCAGACAAGGTGCCTTGACCATCTATTCCTGACACGAATTCGCATTCATCTGGTGCGCATCAGAGACCTCAGCAGCTGGCTTCCGCCTGGTATCACACGGACCGTATCCTAGCGCTTCGTGTCCTGGTGGAACGCCGACGTGAGTTTCGACAGGGGGATGCTTGCAGCCTATGTTGATCTAAAGAAGGCGTTTGACTCATCTGCATCGTGAGTCACTCTGGGACTTCATGCGACTTCGAGGGATTCCCTGCAAGACTCTTAGGTATTGATAACTGGTTTGTATTCTGGGACTGAGAGTGCTGTGAGTGTGGTCAGTGTATCCAGATTCTTTTCCTGTGGAATACATGAGTGAGGCAAGGGTGCGTCCTTGCCCCATCCTTTTCAACGCTTGTATGGATCCTGGGTATTGGTACAAGGTTGTAGATCAAAGTGGATTGGGGAGCATCCTCGGCAACACCAAAGATCCTGATCTTTGTTTTTGCCGTGACTGCAGTAATCTTTGCTGAGTCGCTGAAGGTCCTGGTGATGGCTCTCAGAGGCGCTGCACGAGAGGCAAAGCCTTTGGGACTTGAGGTCTCCCTGGTGCGCAAGACCAAGGTCCGGGGTGTTTGTAGGACTTACTGTAAGATGGGAGCGATACAGTCTGTGCATAGCTTGTGGCGCAGGACATTGAGATCTTGGAAAGTGTACATACCTTGGTACAGCAAAGTCATATGAACGCTGACGGGTCCCGTCAAGAAGTCTTACGGCGGATTGGGCATAGCCACGGTGTTATGGTACCTCGCTCGACGGAGTATTTGGCGTTGTCGGTACTGTGCAGGAGACAAAGATCCTGATCTTCAAGTCGCTTGTGATCCCTGTCGTTCTCTAATGGTTTGTGAGACATGGACATTAATAGTGACTTGACGGACGATCAATGCCTTTGGTAATAAGTGTCTTCGCAGAATCATGGGTATCGCTGGAATGACTACGTGTCAATTCAGTCGATTGCAACCGTGAGACTGATCGAAGCGCCTATTACCTGCATAGTCCATCAGCGCCACTTCGGCTATATGGCATGTGGCGAGCGCTACCCTGAAACCGATCCTTCCCATCAGTGGTTGTTATCTGTAAGAGGACAATCCTGGCGTGGAGGATTCCAAGGGGGCCCCACAAGGCTGCGTGGCTGGGGCCGTTGATGGGTTTCTTGTCGAAGCTGCTTGGTATTGGAAGAAGAGAGCCTGCATTGGAGCTCGCGCGTGGTGACCTCCGGAGTGGCGTCGTAGTTGTGGGCGAGGCACGCGCCCCCTCCCCCAATGCCCCCAATGCTTAGATTGAGTCTAGCAGTCAAATAGCAGTAACCAACGAAGTAACTGCTCGGGAACTAAGCAATAGTATTAATCAGAGCAGGAGTAGGATATGTCACTCAAATAACTCCCTGTAGCTGCGCTGGAGGAGAAATAGGCAGCAATCCTCAGCAACGAGTTAACACCTCAGCAGCGGGGAATGTTAAATGGGTGTCAGGACAGTTGAAAGCTCAGTCTGGATGAAAGCCCAATTCTTCATGAGTGCCATTAGGTGATGCGAACTCAGCTTGTGGGTGGAGTCCTTGTCAGTTTGAAGAGTCAGATTCAGGTTGTAGGAAGCTGTCCTGCCTGTCCAGTGTAACCGGCTATGGAGTCCCTTGGCTAAACTACCCCCTACCCCTGGAACACGGGGGTAGATTGTGTTATTGACGTGGCACCAGCCGAATAAGCCTTGGGGGAGGCGGTGGCCGAGTGTTAACGTCTTTGTAGTGTGAGCATTCAATGTTCCGAGTTCGATCCGTCATCAGCAGCTCTTTCGACCATCATTACACGGTACGGTACGAGAGCCTGGTAGGTGAGACACAGGTCCCCGAGTTCAAGTCCCACCAAGGAATAGCTGTAAAATTCAACCCGAATGGTAAATCAGTCAAGTAAAGACAATGTTTGAGAGTGGGTGGCACAAGATTCCTTTATAGGGGAGATAGTTGATTATTACAACAAACCCATAATTACGCAAGTGAATTTAGCCATTTTCATGGTTTTCTTGCCAATAAAGAGGCTCAAACCTTGACATAGGTCAACCCCTAGTCCAATTGGAAATATAACGGTAAGGGTAGCTGCTGAGTAGTAAATAATATTGGTATACATTTAACTGTTAATGCTGAAGATACAGCTTGAAATGCTAAGGGCTAATGTGTCAAGCTAGTTTATACTACCTTCGAGACTGTTGATGGTCCCTTCCAATTACTAATAGCGCTGAATTATTTTGGCGTTACCGATGGAAGGTCATTAAAACTAATAAGTCCTCTATGTTCACCAGTGCTGGTGGTAAGAGTATAATGGGACCCATCCCACATACTCACCAAGCCGAACAAGAGGAGAGTATTCCCTTTCTCTCTTTTCTCTCTCCTCTCTCTCTCTCTCTCTCTCTCTCTCTCTCTCTCTCTTCTCTTCCTCTCTCTCTCTCTCTCTCTTCTCTCTCTCCTCTCTCTCTCTCTCTCCTCTCTCTCTCTTCTCCTCTCTCTCTCTCTCTTCTCTCTCTCTTCTCTCTCTCTCTCTCTCCTCTCCTCTCTCTCTACCCCCCCAAGGAGGGAAGGCAGCTTTATTTGGGAAGTTAGTGTGCTCCAGAAGCAAGTTTACCCAACTCTGAATGGGGGTTTGTGTGTGCTTTGTGAGGCGGGCACTTAGGAAATCCTAAAGTTTGGCTGAAACCTCATGAAAATTGACTTGTATTTACTGATAGTGATTTCACTATGCTACACCTGCCGCAATTAACTATCTCTCTCTCTCTCTCTCCCCTCTCTCTCTCTCTCTCTCTCTCTCTCTCTCTCTCTCTCTCTCTCTCCTCTCTCTCTCTCTCTCTCTTCTCTCTCTCTCTCTCTCTCTCTCTCTCTCTCTCTCTCTCTCTCTCTCTCTCTCTCCTCTCTCTCTCTCTCTCTCTTCTCTTCTCTCTCTCTCTCTCGGCAAAACTAGGGTACCTCTGTATGAGGATACCTTTTTGCACCGTCGAATTGCCTAAGATCACCTACATGCCTTGCCCATTAACTCTACCTTCGATTGCGAGTGCATCGGAGTACAGAGCGGGGCGGCTTGAGCCTCTAATCACAGGCGTCACTATAAAAATCCTGCATGCGCCACACGGCGAGGGCCAACCATCACAGCCCTCAAGTGAACCTCCAGACCCTACCATCCGAGCCTTAGAAGTCACTGCCTACAGGCGCTATAAGCACCAATGTAAAAAAATAAGAAAAAAGGGATGTTGCAAGCCAATCACGGTTGTCCAGACTCTTGACGTTACATAGGGGTGGAGCTAACGTGATCGCTGAGTTATGATCTGTTTTATTCACATATATGCATTATTCCTATACCATTTATGCCCTTTATATTGCTATATTTTGCTAATTACGTATATCTTATCACCACGAATGGCATGTTGGAGAGGTCATACTAAGCAGCAAGATGGACATCAGTTTCGCGAAAAGAAACTGAAAAGGGGGAAAAACATACGTAGGTTGTTTGTGGGAAGGCCCTTCATAGCTTCCCGTACAGCCTTCAAACGTTTCCTCAAACCTCATATTTTGTTTCACACCTTCAATACTTCTCCTCTCACCCTCTTAAAGTAATCATCCAGACCCATTTTTTCTTTGCATAAGTATGTTGAATGTTCATTCAAAACACGTAATCCACAAAAAATAGTTACTTTCCACGCCTTATTTCCGTAAAAATCCGTCTTTTGTATAAGCGCGGCAAAAATTTTCAGCCCCATTCCAGCCGCCGCATTCCAGTACCAGCCTGCCACCTGCACTCTGTCAAGCAATTCAAAAGCTGCAATAGGCTTATTTTGGTTCTGCCCAAAATTTGAGCGATGAACTGTTTGTAGGTGTCTCATTTCCACCACGATATCATGACTGATATCGGCAGGATACTTATCTGCCGTTGATTTTGATTAAGTGAGCTCCTTTGCTGATATTGTTAGGTACTTCCAGAGGAAACTGAAGTTTTCAGAAATATTCTTGGCAGCTTTGAATTTTTTTTTTTTTTTACATTTGTGCCTATAGCGCCTGTAGGCAGTGGTGACCAGGACTCGGATGGTAGGCTCTGGAGGTTCACTTGAGGGTTCTGATGGTTGGTCCTCGCCGTTGGTGGCGCAGGCAGGTTTCTTATAGTGACGCCTGTGAGGCTCATGCCGTCCCCCTGTGTCCTCCGATGCACTCGCAGTCGAAGGTAGAGTTGATAGGCAGGGCATGTGGGTGTTCTTAGGCCACTCGACGGTGCAGAAAGGTTTTGGGTTCTTCTGGGATCGAACTCGGGTCACCGAGAACGCCAGTCGGAGACTCTAACCGCTCCGCTACCGCCTCCCCTGTAACAGTCAGTCAGCAAATTATATTATTCAATAAATATATAATATATTTATATATATATATTATATTATATATATATTTTATATATATTATATATATATATATATATATATATATATATATATATATATATATATATATATATATAATATATATATATATATATATATATAACGCAGACTTTCAAAAAAAAAAAACTTCAGGTAACTCATCTGCTTCATTTTGTTCTGATAAATATGAATGGTGTGCGTGCCATCACCATCAATCTTCTTTTGCGTTTAGGTCCAGCTGCTTTACCCCGACCACGATACAGTTTCACCTCGATGTCCAGGTTGTATATATATATATAAATATATATATATATATATATATAATAATATATATATATATATATATATATATATTATATATATATATATATATATATATATTTGTAGTGACCATTGGGAGCGATCTCAATTATGGCTTAACGCCAGTCGCTTAATGACCTTAATGACCATCTAATCTGTCACTACACTGCCGCCACAGAGTCCACTCACTCCGTTCTGCTATTCTTCGTGGCCTACCGCTATAACTGTAGTACATATTCCCGCCTTAAAAAACTTGTGTACGCACTTAGTGTTTCGTGTAGCCCGTGTCCGGCTAAAGTAATACTACAATTGGTGAACTCGAGTGTAGCTACGACACGATGGATACCGTCAGTGCGAACATACGCCTCTCCGCATTCACCTACGACATCGAAACGTGGCTCATGCACCTCGAGGCTTCATGGGCGGGGTCCCCTGACATCACAGACCTCTACAAGTTTCAGGCGCTTGTCAGGGCGCTTCCGTCTGACGTCGCTGCCCGAATCTCCTCAGAGCTTACGGCGCCCCTCGCTGACGGGAAATATGAGGCGTTGAAGGCTGCCTTCGTCCGCGCCCTTAGGAGGTCGTGCGAGGCCTCTTATGTAGCGGAGCTCATCACACTACAATATGACGGTCGCCGTCCTTCAGCATTCCTCTCCCGAATGCAAGACCTCAACAGAGCTGTGGAGTTCCCGTTGTCGGAGGCCATGCCCACTACCGACACACCTAGGATTCATGCCCCACCCCGTTTCACGTGAAGCTGGCGGGTTATGGTGCCCGATCACCATAAATGAATACGCGGAGCTCGTTGACAACATTCACGCGGCCTACACCACGTCACCCCCTACTCTGCCCCCCCGCCACTTCTGTGTCTGCAGCGCCTCCGACGGGGCCCGGAGCCCGCTGTGTTTACCCCAGATGACATCGCTACGGCTCCACGAGGTTCCTCAGTGCACTTGAGAGACCAGGGCGCTAGAGGGCTACGGGAATTCCCGGGCGCACAGCTCTTCAACAGATGCCGCCTCTCCGACATGGCTTCCACCATTCAGTGTTTGGAGGCCACTTTCTCAGCCCTCCACCCCCCTACAGGCCACAGGTATTGTTATTTACCATGGTCGCTTCGGCGCGGCAACCAGGAATTGTTAGACTCCATGTTCCTGGTCGGGAAACGGGCAGAGCGGAGGCCGGTGAATGCGCGTCTGTCTCCGCCACATCTATCGTGCCTCCACCGCAAGACACTCTCTGTCACTGTCCCTGTCATGCTAATGCCCAACCCGCCCTATCCCCGGATATCGCCGCCCGACTCCCTGCACAGGTTCAGCCGTGCCCCTCCGCCCTGGCCAACCCACCACAGATTCTCGTATCACTCTGCGCCCGCTCGCCCGCCCAATCTCCTGCAGCGCCTCCGCCTCCTTCGCCACCACTCTCTGGCCGCCGGACGCTGCTTTGGGTGGCCGACCCGCGGTCGGGATGCGTTACCTGGTAGGTTCGGGGGCGGAGGTCAGTGTGGTGCCACCCACGCCAGATGAGCGCCTCGCCCAGCCCCGCACCGCTACGACCTCTTGGAGGCCAATAACACCTATTGCCACCTATGGTACGAGGACTCTCCGCCTCTTCTTCACGCCTGTCTTAACCTATTTAAGAGTCTCTCGTGTGGTACCTTATCGAATGCCTTACTAAAGTCCAGGAATATTATATCATAATTTTTATCTGCTGTCTCATAAACTTTCCTATAAAAACTTAATAAATTTGTAAGACATGGGCCCACCCTTGGTGAATCCCTGTTGTGAATCATTGACCAAATTAAAGTTTTTTCCCAAATGCTCTGTAAAGTTATTTGTTTTCAACATATTTCAATAATTTACCTACCACTGATGTTTGACTAACGGGTCGATTGGACATTAGTCCTCTATCACTCTTCTTAATATGGGGACTACATTTCCACATTCCCACACTTGTTACAAAAAACGACAGTAATCCCTGATGTCCGCGCATATCCCGGGCCAATAAAAGTCTTGAGAGATCTTCATCTGGGTTTTACGGTGAGAGAAATGACCAGACAAAGGAAATTCGTGAGCCACACGTATGATGAGGGGACGGCACTCATTGGGGACAACCGATGATAAATGATGTACATTTTGTGGGCGATCCGGGGGAGAAACATTTCTGGTACAGGAGGCTGTCGTATGTATATACGACGGCATGTATAAACTTATATAAGCATGTATGTAGCACCACCCCGTGCCTTCACCACTACACGAGTAGTAGTCTTACAATACGTATATCTCGTAGATACACTGCAGTGAAGGACCGGATTCCTGCAGTCGACCAAAATCATCAAGGGTCCCCAGACGAAGTTTGGAACTTAGGCAGGATTAGAGGGTGGATCCGTTTAAATCAACCACTTGGTTTCCACAGCACACACTTGAATGGTAGGGGACTCACTTGGTGTAGAGGCTGAAAATCCAAAAAGGGGACCGTCTTTGGCATTAGATGAGATGGAGTCTCCGGGAGAAGCAGAATTATTATATTAAGGGGAAGAGGAAATAAAGGAATTGTGGAGGTGAAATATCGTTGGTGGCTTGGTCGTAGGTACTATGGAGAGAATGGTCACCACATAATAGAGTCAGGACTATTAGGACACCGGGAATATTTCTAATTAAACCACTAGCATGTTTATTTGGGACCCTTACGGTATATGTCCAGCCAGTGTAAAATGTGCGCTGTAAGTAACAACCCAAAAAACAGGAAATTCGTCGGTGGGTCCTAAATAGTCACCCACTTCTCTTTGTCCTGGGACAGAGTGATGGGGCAATGTCCGAGAGGGCCTCCTCAGAAACTATAACACCAGAGCACCCAGTGTCCCAAATTATAGTGGAAAACCAAACCCATTGATAGTCCCAGAAACTGAAAACTTAGGTACATTACGATCTTGTAGACAAAATCCAACCTTATAGTGGGTGGCTGCAGTTGTTCCGTTCTTGAATGCTCAAGGATTATGGGGACAGCGTGTTAATATGTGTCTTGCCTCCCCAATATTGTAACAAGTCACAGTGAGGGAGTTTGATGCCCAAAAGGAGGAATCCTCACCAGAGTAGCAGGTAGAGGGGAGGATCTTTTCGCGTTGTTGAAGAATGAGACCTTAGGATAGGCGTTGTGGGCGCATGCCCAGTCATATGCTAGTTGTATTGCATCCTTCAGCTGGGCAGGCCTTCTGTCCTTGATAAACAGGCGAAGTTCAGGTGTTAAGGAAGATATAAATTGTAAAAAATAATAAATTGCCTCATATCCTTATACGTTTCGGTCACAGAGGAGGACTCAACCCAAGAATCAAACATTCTCGAAACAAGGTAACGAACTGATGGTAGTTCTGCCCTACTTTAATCCTGGCTGACCTGAAATCCACTCGGTATTCATCTGGAGTTGTACTGAAACCAGTAAGCAATGCTTGCCAAAGTAGGTCATAATCCTTAGTGGTGGATGATTGGAAGTGGCGTGTAGAGATCGCAGCTGTTCCCGTAAGGAGGCAACCCGGACGAACGGCAAAGGTATCTTTGGTAGTACCAGCATCTCGGCAACTCGCTCGAACCTCTAGAAGGTGGCAATGTCCTCTTATCCTTGTGAAATGGTAATTAGGACTGGATACAGGTTTAGATGGTAATAGTACTGAGGGCTTACCTTGAACTACAATTTCTGCCAGTTTAATCTCTTTCTCCCTCTCAGCTTGTCTCTCTATCTGTCTTTCTTCTCTCTCTGCTTGTCTTTCTTATCACTCGATATTTTGTTATTACAGGATCAAATGTCAAACCTCCTTTCCTTGCAGACCTCGCCCTGCTCCTTCAATGCTTCGAAGGAACACATTGCACGCCAAACACATGTTATACACAGAAAAAAAAAGAAAAAAAAAATCGCTAAACACCAAAAACTAAACAAAAACAAAAATGATAAATTTACAGAAGAAATAGAGACAGACAAACCAGAAGTAAAATACTTTCAAATCGGAAGCTTTCAAGCATTGCTCCGGGGCCTCAGGCAGCAATGGCGTGCAGCAGCGACTTACAATCAATAAACGTCCACAATTCCAAGAAGTATAATAATCAATTGATAGTCATACCCTGGCGAGGTCACCAAATATGCCAGGGCTGAGGTGACTATCAATTAATATTATCAATTTTCAGAATGGTGGAGAAGAAAGTCAAGGAGTATGATACCCCGAATATATTTACACAACACAAAGTGGCAATAACTGGCTAGCAGTCTAGCAACTGAGCAGCTTGACACCACTGGGTTACAGGCAGTGGATGCCGATCCTCCATTGACGAAACCGCACCCTCTCTTGACGAAGTCAGAGAGGCTGTAGCAAAGTTTGAAGGGTGGAAAGGCAGTGGTGTGTTTGTAATATCAGTGCGGAGCTCCTCAAAGCTGGGGGTGAGGCCATGATCCGCGGGTTGCATGCTGTCCTGACTGCCGTATGGCAATCAGGTACCATTCCTCTGACTTGAAAAAGGGGGTGGTCGTCCCTATCTGGAAAGGGAAAGGGGACCGTCAGGACTGCAACAACTACCGCGGTATTACACTGCTCAGCGTACCAGGCAAGGTGCTTGCCCATCTATTCCTGACACGAATTCGCAGTCATCTGGTGAAGCATCAGAGACCTCAGCAGTCTGGTTCACGCCTGGTAAGTCAACAACGGACCGTATCCTAGCGCTTCGTGTCCTGGTGGAACGCCGACGTGAGTTTCGACAGGGGATGCTTGCAGCCTATGTTGATCTCAAGAAGGCGTTTGACTCAGTGCATCGTGAGTCACTCTGGGATCTTCTGCGACTTCGAGGGATTCCTGCAAGGACTATTGGTTTGATAACTGGTTTGTATTCTGGGACTGAGAGTGCTGTGAAGTGTGGGGCAGGTGTATCCAGATTCTTTCCTGTGAATACAGGAGTGAGGCAAGGGTGCGTCCTTGCCCCATCACTTTTCAACGCTTGTATGGACTGGGTATTGGACAAGGTTGTAGATCAAAGTGATTGTGGAGCATCCGTCGGCAACACCAAGATCACTGATCTTGTTTTTGCCGATGATGCAGTAATCTTTGCTGAGTCGCTGAAGGTCCTGGTGATGGCTCTCGAGGCGCTGCACGAGGAGGCAAAGCCTTTGGGACTTGAGGTCTCCTGGGCTCAAGACCAAGGTCCGGGTGTTTGGAGACTTACTAGATGAAGCAGTACAGTCTGTTCATGCGTTGTGGCGAGGACATTGAGATCTTGGGAAAGTTTTACATACCTTGGTAGCGCAGTTCATAAATGACGGCGGGTCACGTCAAGAAGTCTTACGGCGGATTGGCATAGCCACGGTGTTATGGACTCGCTCAGCGGGAGTATTTGGCGTTGTCGGTACCTGTGCAGGAGGACAAAGATCCGGATCTTCAAGTCGCTTGTGATCCCTGTCTTACTCTATGGTTGTGAGACATGGACATTAAATAGTGACTTGAAGAGACGAATCAATGCCTTTGGTAATAAGTGTCTTCGCAGAATCATGGGGTATCGCTGGGATGACTACGTGTCAAATCAGCGATTGCACCGGAGACTGAATCGAGGCCTATTACCTGCATAGTCCATCAGCGCCAACTTCGGCTATATGGGCATGTGGCACGCTACCCTGAAACCGATCCTTCCCATCGGGTTGTATCTGTAAGAGGACAATCTGGCGTGGAGGAGGCCAAGGGGGCGCCCACAAGGCTCGTGGCTGGGGCAAGTTGATGTTTCTTGTCGAGAGCTTGGTATGGGAAAGGAGCCTGCATGGGAGCTCGCGCGTGGTGACCTCCGGGAGTGGCGTCGTAGGTGGGCGAGGCGACGCGCCCCCCGCCCCCAATGCCCCCAATGTATGATTGAGTCTAGCAGTCAAATAGCATTAACCAAACAAGTAACTGCTCGGGAACTAAGCAATAGTATTATCAGAGCAGGAGTAGGATATGTCACTCAAATAAACTCCCTGTACTGCAGCCTGGAGGAGAAAAGAGGCAGCAATCCTCAGCAACGTAGTTAACACCTCAGGCAGCGGGGAATGTTAAATGGTGTCAGGACAGTTGAAGCTCAGTCTGGATGAAAGCCCAATTCTTCAGAAGTGCCATTAGGTGATGCGAACCGCAGCTTGTGGTGGAGTCCTTGTCAGGTTGAGAGTCAGAGTCAGGTTGAGGAGCTGTCTGCCTGTCCAGTGTAGACCGGCTATGGAGTCACCTTGGCTAAACTACCCCCTACCCCTGGACACGGGGGTAGTTTGTTTTGGGACGTGGCACCAGCCAATAGCACTTGGGGGAGGCGGTGGCCGAGTGGTAACGTCTTGTAGTAGTGAGCTCAATGTTCCGAGTTCGAATCCGGCAATCAGCAGCTCTTTCGACCATCATTAACACGGTCGACGAGGCCTGGTGGGTGAGCACAAGGTCCCGAGTTCAAGTCCCACCAAGGAACAACTGTAAAATTAAAACCACAATGGTAATGCAGTCATAGTAAAAAACAATGTTTGAGAGTGGTGCACAAAGACCCTTTATAAGCAGGGAGATAGTTGAATTATTACAACAACCCTAATTAACAAAGTGAATTTAGCCATTTCAGGTTTTCTTGCCAATAAAGAGGCTCAAACCTTTTGGCCATAGTTCAACCCTAGTCCAATTAGGAAAATATAAATGTAGGGTAGCTGTGTAGTAGTAAATAATATTGGTATTAATTTAAACTGTTAAGGGACCTGAAAGATACAGCTGAAATGCAAAGGGGTTTAATGGTGTCAAGCTAGTTAGTAATACCTTCGGGGACGTGATGGTCCCTTCCATTAATAATAGGCGTGATTATTTTGGGCGTACCTAGGGAAGGTCATTAAAAGACATAACGTCTCTATGTTCACCAGTGCTGGTTTGGTAAGGTAATAATGGGACCACCAACATACTCACCAAGCCGAAACAAGAGGAGAGTATTCCTAGTCATGCACAACCCCAATTAAATTTCCAGAATTGGAACCACTTTCTTGCCTACACCAATAAGTGAGGTATTAGAGGAAAGTGAGATTCCACTTCATAATGAATTATATTGCCAAATAATGAAAATCCTAATAATAAGTGTCGCGAGGAATAAAAACCCCGAATTGAACACAAGATTAGGGTTTAAAGCCCCTACCTGGCTAAAGAGTTAAATTTTATTTTCCCTAAACAGTTTTCCCCACCGCCAACATTCGAGATAAATAAGGGAACCGAATTTGATCCCAATCCTTTGACATAAAAAGGGTTTTTCCTTATTGAGCGCTAATCAAGACTACAATTTAGTCTCAAATCCATTAAAAGAGATAGCTCGATCCTTTGAAGTTTGGCAGAAAATAAAAAAAGCAGGTATTTCGAGGAATATCACCTGACCCGCCACCCCCCCATGGAAAAAATTTGACCAAATTATTAGGTCTGTATTGATCATGGGGGCTAATTAGGTTGGGGGGGACGAAATTTAAAGTGACCTCCAAATACCGCCTGCCATCCCATACTAACTCCAAACGCCATCTTCTACAATTTTGGTGGAAGAAATAGGAAACTCTTTACATGGGGAAGGGTTTACAATATTAGCCGATACAGGGTTTTTTTGGATACATCATGGTAACGGGCAGATATTTTACCTCAAATTCTCTCAATAAATTAATAGATCGAAGGTAATATCGCCTATCTAGGTCCCCCGAATTCCCGCTGATAGAGGACCCTAAAACTAATTGAGGTCAATGTGAGGACTATACGGGGGAATTAAATTCCAGGAGAAAAAACTCCCTTAACAACCCCCCCACACCCCAAAAAGTATCCTATTAGTTGACTATTGGGTATTGGTGGGATGAGATAGACGGGGGGGTTTTTGTAAGAAAGACCCAAATTCTAGTGGTAGCATAAATTTTCTACAAAATAATAACCGGGTAACACCCAAAAAAAATCGTCGGGGGGTTTTCTCATGTTTAGATAATTTAGGTGTTCTGAGTCCAAATACAATTATTTGCTCATCAGGTCAACTTTTGAGATACAGCCATAGGCAACCAAAGAGCTTTACAATGCTAATACAGGGGTTTTGAGTTCAATATTTTTTTTCTGGAATATATGAATTACAATGCCAGACAGAAAAAAGGGGAAAATTCCAAAATTTTTACCAATCAAAAAAAACCGTCTCCCATTCCCCCAAATTCTAAATTTCTAAATTCAAAATTTCTAAATTTCTTTGTTGACCCCAGGCATCTTTCTTTTTTTTTTCAGTTTATTGGTGGCTTCGGCGCGAGGGTCAGAGGAATACCCCTGACTTTTTTCTGCTACATCTGCGGAAAATACACGCTGTGGGGGGACAGGAAGAACATCCAGGTTTTGTAAGCGCGCCTACGGGGCTTATTTTAAAGTCAAGCTGGGGGACCAAATAATTTTGGGGCACCGCACACGGGTGCAAAGTGCGGGAAACCCCCGGCGGTGGACGGGGCGCAAAAACTTCACTGAATTTTGGGGATTCCGTGGTTTGGAGGGAGCCTTTTGACCATGCATGGATTTTTACTTCTGCCCCCATCAAACAAAAGGGCATAAACCGGAAAAATCGGAAAAGCCCCAGTCCCCCGACCTCCATTCCCGCCGTCCACGGCTCACTGCGAAAAATTTCCCGTACCAGCGTTCACGAGCTTCCCGAAGCGACGCGAGGCCCCGTACAGACGGGGCGAGGATATACAGAAGAAGAGTTGAAAAAGATAGTCCGCAGCCCTTTTCAAAAATGTGAGTTAATATCGGGTTCGGGACTCAGCTTGTCAAAGACTTCCTCCGAGCTTTTGGCCCCCCAGACCAAAGAGAAAAATCTATTTGGCAAGGACGCGCTTTATCACTTTTTTCGTAGAAGGCATGAGGCCTACATGGCTACTTCCCAGGGGAAGACCTCTGTACTCCCGAGATGCGCGGTCTTTGTTAAATCGGCGCCCCCCAATACGATCCGAGAGTTTGGGCGACTTTTATTGACACTGTAACGCTCTTTAAAGGTTGCCCCTCCACAACGGGAACCCTTCGCCTCAAAACCCTCTTGCGCACTCCACAAATCTCAAAAAGAAAAATGAAACAGTGAAGTACGTGCCAAAAATCCCAAAATTTGGGAGCCACCAATGGGTCCTTTTCTCGACTTTAAGAGGGGGACTTTTTACTTGGTCAGCGTCCGGGGTTTACGAATACCCAGCTTTTTATGCATGTGGGACAGCGAACAGAGCCCAGCACTATGTAAAAAAAGAGTGGGCCCGGGGGAGACGTTTGTACCCGGGGCGAGAAACATCTAACGAACCTCTTGTTACCGGGAGAGATATTTATCCCCCCGCTACACTTAACTTTGGGTTTGAAAAATTCACGCGCGCCTGGACAAGATGGGAGGTGCTTCAAACCTGTGCCCAGCCTTTCCGGCTGACCCTGAGAAAGGGGCCGGATTTTCGAGGCCCCCAGTACGGGAGCTCATAAAGGCCGAGTTCCAAAAAAACCCTGAACACGTAAGTGCGCCCCGTGGAATCGTTTTTGCAGGGGGGAACAAAATTCCTGGGGAAAACGAAAGGGAGCAAAACCACGCAGCTCGCACAGCATGATAAGGCCTTCCAAAAACTCGGGTGTTTGATGAGTATTAAGAGCACTTCCTGTTTTACACATGGGGAAGTTTCCTGAAAACTTGGGGGATGACGACGAGCAGGGGAGAAAGGTCCAAGGGCATGCGCCCAAAAGGAGGGAGGTACCAGGGGGGGTGGGAACCAGTCATGATGGGGAAGTGGTCGCGAAGAGGGGCAAAACCCCCCCGCAGCTGCTCACACACGGAACGAAAAACGCCCATTATGCCGGAACTCTGAATTTTGTGTCACGTAACGCTCATTCTTATACAATAATATAATTAGTTTTCAAAATTTTAGGACTAAATAAAAAAATGAATGAATTTTGGGTCGCTGACTTTTTTCTTGAGGGAAACAAAAACATCAGGGTTTTTCAGCTGATGATCCGCAAATTTTTTTTTTTACGAAAAATGATTTTTTTTAATTTCTTAGCAAAAAAAAACCCGCCTGATTTAGCAAAACCCAAAGGGCTTTTTTGGACTCAAGCATAAAAAAGTCTAATTCAGCGGAAAAACCCTGGGGGATTTCAAAAAAATGTTTTTTTTACCCCGTGTAATAATAAAATAAAAATAATAAAAATAAATTTTGATAACACAAAAAAAAATAATAATGATAATGATAGAAATAAACTTAAAAAAAAAAAGAAAATATCATAATAAAATAAAATAAAATAATAATAACTGTAATTATATTTAAAAATAAAATTTTTATAATACTATTGTTATAGTTCAATGCCTTTTTTTCATATCATTAATACTATTTTCAAACTTTAAAAATTTTCATTATATTTTAACTATCATTTCCTTTATTATTGTAATAATAAATTTGTGCTTTTTAAATTTTTATATAAGTGTTTTTAATCATTTTTATAGTGTAGTATTTAATAAGTAATTTTATTGTTTCAATCACTACACCAATTACAATAATTTTTGTGTCCGTGTCTGTGTTTTTTTTGGCGTTATGTGGGTTTTTGGGGTAATGTGTAGAGTGTGTCTGTCTGGTTATGTAGGGGGTGTTGTGTGTGTTTTATGTGATGTGTGGGTGTGTGTGTGTGTTGTGGTGTGTGGGGTGTGTTGTGTGTGTGTGTGTTGTGTGTGTTGTGTGTGTATGAGTGTGCCTGGTTTTTTATGTATGGGTGTGGTGTCTTATGTGTTGGGATGTGTGTGTGTGTGTTTGGGGGTTTTGTGGGGTGTGTGTGGTGGGTTTTGTTGTGTTGTGGTGCTTTGTGTGGTTGTGTGTGTGGCTTTGTGGTGGTGTGTGTGTTTGTTGTGTGTGTGTGGGGGTGTGTGGGGTTTTACGTTTATCCTATAAAAACCTTAGGGGTATTATTTTTTCTTTTGAGGGCTTAGTAGTGCAGCAGATAATCATAACAATCGTGCAAATTATGACTAAAGCATGAAATTTTTACCAGTGTTAGTACATACCATAAGGTTCATTTTCAGATCAAGAGATAAGTCAGATTTGACCACTGAGGATAGTGAGAGGTCAATGACCTCAATTACATTGAAATTGTCATTTTTTGCACGATTCTGGTGCAGTTTGTCTGTTTTGGGAATCATTAAAAAGGTATGTTGCCATGTGTTGGTCCCTTTATCTTCTGCAGAGCCTATTTATACATAATCACAGGTTGCAATCATGACTGAACAAGTGCTTTAAATGAGGTCAGTTACCTCAGAAAACTAATTTATTGAAATACACATTTAGGTTATTGTGGTGTCCAGAACAGCTTGCATGAAATCGTGTTGTAAGATCATCTGTGCAACCTTAATTTTCAATGTGCACTGAACATAGTCTATAAGCTTAAAGTACAGTGAAGTCAGTTACCTCAGACACATGTATAGTACATACCGGTACATGTAATACACACACATTATCCATATAGACGCATAAATATAAAGGTGTCTGATTGCACCTAACAGTCTCCCGAACATGCATATAATGCAGTGCACTTGAGTGCAGCCTTGGTGCACTTGCAGCGGCCGGTACATCCCTTTAGGGAGATACCTGTGCCATGAAAAGAATCCTTGGCTGTCGTAGAGCTGGGGTTATGGTCAATATTATCGACAGCCCCAGTAGTGAACAGTCCCTTGCGCAGCTTGGGTGGGCAAACAACTTCTTCCATGTTGAAGCGCTGGCAGACACCATTGGCAATGTCTCCTGTGAGCTGTAGTAATCTATCATATGACACACACATCCCTAGGCTGAACAGTGTGTCAATCAGACCTCTGCTCCTGGTCACAGCGTGAATCTTGAGGGACAAGTAGAGTGGGAGTGGGATTTCTCTCTCGCGGCTGTGGCGCACTGAGGTTGACTCCACACTGCGTGCATGCTTTACACTGTTGAACACCAGTAGCTGCGATACTGTAAGAGCAGCAGTTGTGGTGCTTGTGTTGGCCAACTTAGTCTGGTGCTTGATGTTCGCCCCATCGAGGATCATGTTCACCAGAGCAAGGAGGGATGGTGTCACAGAATATTTCTGGCAGTCAGCGTGGAACTGTGATTGTTGGACCCGTCAAAGGTGAACCTGGTCTGAAACATTTATCTACGTACTACCTGTGCTGCTCTTACTAGGTGCATGGCATCACTGTCATGATCACAGGCCTTCTTCAGGGCGGGACCTATATCTTTCTCAAACAAGAGAAGTGTGTCTCGGCCCTGAGAATGGGCTCTCAGATCAGAAAGCACAGAAAGAAGTCTGTCCTTCAGTCTGGTTGTGTGTATTCTGTTGGTTACCGTGGCACCCAGCTGCTCCAGTCTCGTCTTGTAGAGGTTAGCCACGTCAGAGAGTTTAAATACAGGGGCATTGTCCTCATCTGCATGCATGTCCTGATCCGCATCCTCGTCCTTGAGTGCGGCTGGTCTGATTTTGTTGTATAATGCACGGAGACAGTTGCGATGGTATTTTGCCTCGATGGCAATCATGTCTCCTGCAGACAGCTTGGCCAAGCAGTTCAGTGACCCCCAATTCAGTGGCACATCTCCGAACGTTCTTGTCAATTTCCTTTGTAGCTGCTTCGTGCAAGTCTGCAGTGCCAGCTGGCTTATTGCAGAAGAAACAGATAGGCTCGGTTGACTGTGGAAGCCTGTGGGCAGCTGCTGCTCGTGTGTGCACGGTTGGAGTACCGGTACTAGATTGCTGTCCTGAAGCTGATTCTGCTCTGCTCTGCTGGTCAAACATTTTTTTGTTAAACTTTAAACGACATTTCTTGTTTCCACTGAGCACTGTGTGTCCTCAAGGTAGCTTCTACGCCATCGCCATCATCCAGTCTGTTCACGTTGAGTTCCATTGACATGTGCCGAAGTCCCTTGAACTGGAGGTCTTCTGTCAATGATGCATAGCAACTACCACTCGGTTTCATGGTTGATCTTAGTGGGCACTGCAAAGGTTCATCTGTCTCTGCTTGGCAAAGAATACAAAGCTCCCAGTTAGTTCTTGGGGGTGGTCTTGATTGCTTGGACGTAGAGGGCTAGGCTGGGTCTATGAGGATATGACGCTTTACCATAGTGACGATCAGGTCTGGGATGCTTGTATCTTGGCTTCGATCATCAGGCAGGGAATCCTGCAACACACAAGTACAACAATTGTGTTAGTACCAGTCACCACAGTTTACATTCATTGGCATCAATATTTGATATGTTGAGGTAATTGACCTCTCACTGTCCTCAGAGGTCAAAGGTAGACACCTGTAAATAATTACCAACGCTGTGTTTTATTGGAACACAAATGCATGGTTTGTACGTACATCATAAACATGTTTACCATTAACCAATGACGCCAAACATCAATATTTTGATACTTTGAGGTCATTGACCTCTCACGGTCCTCAGAGGTCAAATCTGCCTTACTTCCCGATCTGAAAATGAAGCTTATGGCATTAACTAACACTGGTAGAAATTTCATGCTTTAATCATAATTTGCACAATTCTTATGATATGAGAGATTACCAGCTGTACTATAGATGGTTGGCCCTCGCTCGTGGTGGCGCAGGCTGGATTTTTACAGTGGCAACTATGTGATACGTAATGGTCCGTTTTCTGTGAAGGTCTACCCTCAGGGGTAGACCATCACATACTACTTATGGGGTGGATGGTGCAGGTGATGGAGAAGAGAGTGGGGAGGGGAGAGACTGGGGAGTCGGGGCCGGGGGTGGGATGTAGCATGGGAGGTGGGGGTTGTAGGGATGAAGGTGGTCGTAACGGTTTATTTGCTAATTTCTGGTTACACGACTGTACAATCCGAATGTACGTAATGCATAAGAGAATTGGCATTAATGTGCCCATAATACTGGCAAGGTGTGTTGGTTTGCTTTTTCAGAATAGCAGGCAAATCCAAGTCTGAGGCGCCGAGAGAGAGAGAACGGCAGGGCCAGAGAGGGAGGGAGGGAGGTTTCACAGCACGGTATTGTCAGCTGAGGTGCAACCGGCCAATGATAACACGCGCCTCAGATTCTGAGCCAATGAACGTTACGCTACCATACGCGTCTCGGCAGTCGGAGTAGTCACTAGTCAGTTCTTGGTCTTGGTACTAGTCAGGAGTCTGTTTCGAGAAAATAATAGAGAAAATAAAACATGATACCGAAATCCAATACCGACCAAATAATATACCGATACCGGTATACCGAACGCCGTCCTGACTATATGTCCTGGTGGAACGCCGACGTGGGTTTCGACTCGACAGGGGGTGCTTGCAGCCTATGTTGATCTCAAAAATGTGTTTGACTCAGTGCATCGTAAGTCACTCTGGGATCTTCTGCGACTTCGCAGGATTCCTGCAAGGACTATTGGTTTGATGACTGGTCTGTATTCTGGGACTGAGTGCTGTGAAGTGTGGAGGAGGTGTATCCAGCTTCTTTCCTCTTAATACAGGAATGAGGCAGGGGTGCGTCGTTGCCCCATCACTTTTCAACACTTGCATGGACTGGTTATTGGGCAAAGTTGTAGATCAAAGTGATTGTGGAGCATCATCCCTCGGCAGCACCAGATCACTGATTTTGTCTGTGCCGATGATGCAGTAATCTTTGCTGAGTCACTGGAGGTCCTGGTGATGGCTCTCGAGGCGCTGCACGAGGAGGCAAAGCCTTTGGGACTTGAGGTCTCCTGGCTTAAGACCAAGGTCCAGGTGTTTGGAGGATTACTAGATGAAACAGTACATTCTGTTCATGCGTGCGGCGAGGACATTGAGATCTTGGAAAGTTTTACATACCTTGTTGCGCAGTCCATAATGACGGCGAGTCACGTCAAGATGTCTTATGGCGTATTGGCATGGCTCACGGTGTTATGGAGTCGCTCAGCAGGAGTATTTGGCGCTTTCGGTACCTGTGCAGGAGGACACAGATCCGGATCTTCAAGTCGCTTGTGATCCCTGTCTACTCTATGGTTGTGAGACATGGACACTAAATAGCGACTTGAAGAGACGAATCGATGCCTTTGGTAATAAGTGTCTTCGCAGAATCATGGGGTATCGCTGGGATGATTACGTGTAAAATCAGCGATTGCACCGTGAGACTGAATCGAGGTCTATTACCTGCATAGTCCGTCAGCGCCAACCTCGGCTATATGGGCATGTAGCACGCTACCCTGAAACCGATCCTTCCC
This sequence comes from Chionoecetes opilio, assembly GCA_016584305.1. Lineage (NCBI taxonomy): Eukaryota > Metazoa > Arthropoda > Malacostraca > Decapoda > Majidae > Chionoecetes > Chionoecetes opilio. Next base: position 23,548 of record JACEEZ010003994.1, on the reverse strand, counting down.
ATCGGGTTGTATCTGTAAGAGACAATCCGGCGTGGAGGAGGCCAAGGGGTCGCCCACAAGGCTCATGGCTGGGGCAAGTTGGTGTCTCTTGTCGGAAGTTGCTTGGTGTGAGAAAGGAGCCTGCATGGGGACTCGCGCATGGTGACCCCCGGGAGTGGCGTCGTAGGGTGGCGAGGCGACGCGCCCCTCGGCGTATGCCCCCAATGATTGATTGGTATACCGATGATATACTTTTACCGATACCGGTATACCGGAAAACCAAAATACCGGTAATACCGGTAATACCGGCACCGAAATACCGGTATTTCGGTATACCGGATACGCGGGG